>JBBBDQ010000984.1:1652500-1762500 GCA_037127315.1 Ascarosepion bandense
ACGACGTTTAGAACGGCTCATGATTAAACATAATAGACATTCATTGTCTCTTATATTTAACAGTATATGTTTAGAAAATTACTTGCTGCCTCGATATACTATATATATATATATATATATATATATATATAATTATTAATTATCTACTATATATATATATATATATATATATGTATGTAGTAGATAATTAATTTAATGTTTTTGTTTTTGTATAGTTGATCAGGAAAAGACAGCTGAAGGTCCTGGGTCATGTGATGAGGAAGGAAGGCTTAGAGAATCTTATACTTACAGGTCAGATAGAGCGAATTTTTGAAGGCAGGCAGATGGATAGCAGAGCGGGATTTGGGTGGGGTAACGGGAGAAAGTGTGCTAAGAGCTAACGGAGAAAGGAAGACGTGGAAGGCTATGATCGCCTATCTCCTGAAGGAATATAGCATATAGAAGAAGATGTTATTGAAAATTGGCTTTTTTTTTTAATTCTTTCATTATTTTTGGTCTTTTTTTTTTTTTTTTCATGTGGATGACATGTAGAGAGAGTTCGCCGACGAACAGTTCGCCGACAGGACAAGTGGTCGATGCTTTAAGTCTATCCAAGTTCAAGCACTCAACTGTTTTGTTTTATAAGAAAAAATAACTGTCGGCGAACTTATAGTGGGTTATCCGTTATATTGTATGTGTGTTTAAACAAATTATTTTGATTTGGCCTTGTTAGTTAGATAGCCCACTCTAAGAGGGGTACAAAACAAGAAAATCAAATTGTAAATTGAAACAACATTTATAGATATACATATAAATCAATTAAGGTTTTTACAAATAAAAGTAATGTTTAGGGAGTGGGGATAATGAAATTTGGCTGGTTTGATCTAACAGTTATTTCCATTAGTATTAATTTTCATTTATCACATGATGACATTACATTTGCAAGGATTTTTCACTTGTTGCATTTTCAGTTATACACTGTTAAAATTGGCTTCTAGTTTGAGTTTTGTTTAAACAACATATCAACCTCTGTGGGTTATTAATGCCAAAAAGGTGGGATCTTAAGGGTTTTTTTTTTTTTCAAATGTTTAGTTATAGTGAGAAAATTGATTTAGCCAGATTGTGATGAAATTTTTTTGTTTTTATTCTTTATTTTAGAAAACTGAAAATGTCTTCTAGTTTTTTATTCAAAAATGTTTTGCTGAGAATAAATATTTTTTTCTTCGAAATTGTGTTATGGCAATAATTTTTTCTTCAAAAATGTATATTTTTCTATAAAATTATTTTTAAATTTTCATAGTGTTTTGACCCCAGTTTGGAAGGAGGTTAATTGAATTCTGATCAGAAACGCACACACACACACACACACACACACACACACACACACACACATATATATATATATATATGGATTTTTCTCCAGTTTCTGAAAGGATTTTTCTGTTGCTGAGGTGATGTGTTATCCCCCGTAGGGATTTTCATATCGAAATGATCTTCCAACATCATTTAATTAATCCTTTTTTAATTTATATTTGCTCTGTAATATTTTATTACATGGAGCTCTCTTCCTGTATCATTTTTTAATATTAAAATAAAATTTTTAATATTAATTAGGATCGGGTTTTTGGAATTTACCTTCCTGCTTTTTCCGCTTGGATTAAAGTATCTGAATATATATATATATATAAACGTTTGGGTAGTCCAAGACGGTCTTTAAGAACTACTCAGGATGTTCATGATTGGCCACTGGACAACACTTACTTGACAATCAAGACTGTGCCTCTAGGTATGAGGACACATGGTTTTTTGTCCTGCACAGCGCCCGCTCGGCCTATATTTTACGTGTTTTGAAGGATGTGTACCTGAAAATCCACCAGCCTAGTCTATGAAGACAGAAAGAGCACTTCATTCGCTCCCTACGGTTATTGAACGGATTGTGAGTTCTTGTTTTTTTACATTTTATTGCTCTTGTTGAACTTTATGTTTACACCCCGCTTACATTTTTATTAATTTTTTATTAAAATTTTGTTTTTAAACGAGTTCCAATTACCCTTAAACAAGTAGTTTTTGTCTCCTGTTTTTAATTAACAATTCTGCCGACGAGCACCTTTGATAACACGTTGCCTGAAAGGATCCTAAGGTCTTACATTATGACGTCAACTTTATTTAATTATATCTAGTTTTGGAGTAGATTGTGTAATTTATTTATGTCTCCTCATGTTGATCTTCAAAAGATAAAACAATCATCTAGATATATCTTCCATGATTTAATGAATTCTGTTTTTATGTCTTCCCCATATTTATGTCCGATTTGGTCGTATAGGCTTTCTTCTAGATATGCTAGGGTGAGTGTTGCATATGTCAGTGCCATTTTTGTTCCCATCGCGGTATCTGTTGGTTGAATATAATTTTGGTTGTTAAATTGGAATGAATTGTTGTAAAAATTAGTTTTGTATAATAAATTCTTTTGTTAAGCGTGGAGAAAGTATTTTTTGGTGTTTCTCAATCCAAAATGTAATATATATATATATATATATATATATATATATATATATATATATATATATATAAAAGAAAAATTAACACGTTATTTCATGGTCTTTATTTTACAAAGGATTTTACATGAATAAAATCCTTTGTAAAATAAAGACGGAAGCTGATGATGGTTCGCCTGAAATAGGCCTATACTTCCGATTTACCATGAAATTTTTCTTATATTTGCTCTATATGTATTTATATACATATATATTTAGAGCTCCCTTAAAGAGTTATCCTACCACTGTATGTACAGGATTCTAGATAGGGGTCGCAGGATTCTAGATAGGGGTCGCAGGTTCGAATCCTGCCGAATGGCGCACATTTTCGTAATAAAAATTTATCGTAAATTAGTATAAAAAATTGAGTTGAACTATGTGAAATATTCTAAATTCCTATTCATTAGTCTTAAACCTTGTCTAACTCTGAGAATATATATATATATATATATATATATATATATATATATATATAATTTTACATTGCGACATGGAAATTTCTATGTTTCGAGATTAATTCTCATCATCAGGCAATTTTGGTGTGGTTGTGCAGATGATTTACATTTAAATGACAAATACTTTCGGTGTACTGTTAAAGTATGTGGGAATATATATATATATATATATATATATATATATATATATATATATATATGTCAGTCAGTTAAGTGCCATACGTGATGCTCGCTTGGGCGATCATGTCTCGAAAGAGACATGACTGACTGGGTAGAAGATTATCCTGCGGTAGGTTGCCATTTCATTCTGTGGTAGACTGGTTGCCGACCAAAGTTATAGAACCCAGTCTGTCCTGTTATTTAACCCATAACTGAAGGGAAGAGACGGGTTAATGTCTTTCCCAAGGGTATTTGTGCGTAAGTGAATGCTAGGAATTCAACTGGAATTCGAACTCGGCTCTCCGATTTCTCATTCCGAGTCGACATCCACTGCGCTACATATGTATATTCTCAAAATTGGACAAGGTTTAAGACAAATGAATAGGAATTTGGAATATTTCAGATAGCAGAACTTAATTTTTGATACTTATTATTTAATAGCTAGTACAAGATCGAATCTGAAAAATTGAAGTAAGATTGTGTCGCGCCAATCTTAACTGTAGTGAGTGCGTGTTTGCTTTAAAAATCTATTTCATAATGTTGATTTTCAAGATTGCCAGACATTCTGTAATGGAGACAACACAAGTCATAACTGACTTTGTGCCAAGTTACAATTATTAAGGTGTGTTTAAAAAGATTTTTTTTTCATATTGGCAATAAATAGAATTAAACGGCTATTAAGTAAAAAGTGGGGACAAAATTGAAAGGTGAAAAAACCCGACACCTCCACAGATAAAAAAATAATACCGAGAAACCCGGGAAGTCAGTAGAGATTTATATCTGAACGTTAAATAGGGAAATCTCGAAAGTAAAAAAAAAAAAAGAAAAAAATCTGAAAGAAAGAAACAGTTGATCAGAAATAAAGACAGAGAGTGAGAGTGCGATAGAGAGAGGGGGAGAGAGTGTGCAGGTAGAGGAAGAGAGTGAAAGGGAGGTAAACACGAAAGCAGGACATTGAAGAGGTAAATTTTGCTTCGTATATGTTTTCATAGAAAAAAACAACAACAACAGCGCACAAAGAGAATGTGAGAGAAAATGTCTCGAGTCGAATATTTTCGTATCGTTTGTCCGTAGAATTCAAAGTTAGGTTTAAAGACAAAGAAGTGAGAGAGGAAGGAAAATTAAATTCAAATTCTAATTAAAAATATGGAGCAATCGTTAATTTTTGGAAAGGATGGGTGAGTGAGATAAATTAAAAAAGAAGGAAAAAAAACGAAACAAAAACATTTAAAAAAAACTCCTTGTCTCCTCAGTTACTTAGGTAATATATATATATATATATATATATATATATATATATATATATATATATATATATATATATATATATTTCCTAATATACGCCATAGTCTGAAGAAGTCCTTTCGAAGAGCGAAACCTGTCGGAGTTTTTTTTTAATTTTTACCATATCTGTTTCTTGCTATGTAGTCTCATTTAAATTTATATGTATATTCTAGAAAAAAATTAAATAAAAATAAATTTAACATTGAGTTTGTTTGAGTTCATCTCTATCGGAATTTACCTGACTTATGCCAAGTATTCTACGTATATATATATATATATATATATATATATATATATATATATATATATATATATGTTATATGCATTATTCTATTGAGTTCGTCTCTATCAGAATTTTTTACCTGATTTATATACCAGGTAGTCTACGTTTATATAGGCATTAAATCATTATTTCATATTTATGCATATATTTAATTTATGTATACATACACATAATATGCATATAAATATATATTTTAAGAAAGTGAAAGAACGCGTAAAAATCCCATAGTTCACGCATTTACCAATTGTAATAACAAAATTACCATTTGTCTTTCTGTCTGTCTATCTATCTATCTATCTATCTATCTATCTATCTACCTATTTCAGTCTATCTATCTATCTGTCTATCTATCTATCTATTTCAGTCTATCTATCTATCTATTTCAGTCTATCTATCTATCTATCTATCTATCTATCTATCTATCTATCTATTTCAGTCTATCTATCTATCTATCTATCTATCTATCTATCTATCTATCTATCTAATCTATCTATCTATCTATCTATCTATCTATCCTTCTCCATAGTGTAGTTGTTTAAACGTTACTTTTAGGAAAAAAAAATGCTCAGATAACCTACTCAAATGTAGGTATGTTCAGAAAAGAATTTGGCTTTTATCGACCCCCGAAATATGTGTATGTGTGTGTGTGTGTTTTATATGTATAAATGTATGATCATGAAACTATTAGTACTACTACTGAATTTGTTTCTGAGAAAAAAAAATCATGTCTTGACTTTATATAACTGTGTCAAAGTGAAGAGTACTTGAAATTTTACAAGCAATTAAGTTTTAAAATATGCCGATCTCCAGAGGGTGACCTGCTTCGACATAACATGTCCTTGCCTACCTCCCTTCTGATGTGATTCAAGTTTTATGTCGATAGGCAGGTAATCTGTTTCAGACACACACACACACACACACACACACACACACACACACACACACACACACACACACACACACACACACACACACACACACACATATATATATATATATATATATATATATACCTTGCATTTAAAAAAAAAATGTCTGGCTTTTTCTTCTTCCTTCTTCTTCTTTGTACGACTTTTTCTCTTCTTTTCCCTTCTGCGTTTAATTCCGTTTCTTTTTTTTTTTTTCTTTCTAATTTTTCTTATTCTCTGTGAACATTTGCTTTTTTCTGTTTTGGAGATTTAATGAAATGGAATAAAAATTATAAATACTTACTGATTTAAACATATTTTTATTGCTAAAATCTCCACCAGTAATTAAAACTTCTTTTTTTAATTTATTTATTAATAAATTTTCATTTTGAACTCAGGAAAACAGACTAAAAAAGATCCAAAAAAGGAAGCACTTATGAAATAAACCACGGAATGTAATTTTAACGAAACTGACCTTCAAACCTGTCAGAAATTACTCTCTTTTTGTTTTTACTCCTCTCCAGCCGTCAGTATGAGGAATCTTGGTGAGAATAGGGAGTTTTCTGGTAGGGGAACCATTAGTAATTTGCATTACAATGTTACGTTACAAGATTTTTGGTTTGTGAGGTTAGATTTTTGTTCTAACAAAACACATAAAAAAAACTCCAAAAAACATAGAAACACACAAATTTTACTTCTAAAAAGAGAGACGGGTGTTATAGAAAACAAAAAAATTACAATTTATTTTTAGTAAAAGATTCAAAGATTTACATTCAAGTGAAAAAATTCTAAATCTGTTACTAGGTTCGATCCCAGACCAACATTTTAATTTAATCCTTCTCAACGAGTTTACAAGTTGAGCTATAATCGTTTCAGCAACAGCCTGTGTATTCATAATCACTGATTTTTTAAAAGTCCGTGGAAATAAGATTCTTGAAGTCAAGGCTGAAGTTTAGATACCCTTTCTCAGGCTCAATCCTAACCGAAGCAAATAACTGGAAAAAAGAATTTTATTTTTTATTATGTAATGTAACTATATTGAGTATTATTGATTGATTGTAAGAAAAAAGAGTAATTACGACGTCTAACAGTTTAGATCGTAATTTAAAGACTGACTGTTCGTTTTATGCATAAAAAACTGTTAATGTTTAAATATCTACTTTAGGGGTCAATATCTTAAAACTGTTTTTTTTTTTTAAAATGCAATGAAAAACAACGTGTTTATCGGATGAGCCACAGTCTTTCCCTGTAGTAGTCGCAATGAAAAGGTAACAGACGAAGTTCTGAAACTGTGACGTCACAGATACGGGTAGCAGGTGATAGGTAGGTGATGAGAAGTAAAGGGTTATTTAGTGTTTAAGGGTAGACTGAGATAGACAGATCGTGGTAGACATGGAGTCAAGATAGAAAAAAAAAAGAGAAAGACGACTGGTGTAAGAGGGGGGTAGTCGATAGGGGTGAAGATTAAAAAAGAAAAGAGGGAGATGAAAATAAAAAAAGAAAAAAAAAAACAAGGAAAATCTGTGCGTTTTGTAAAAATTAAAAATAAGTACTTCATTTTTTTGCGTTGTTAATGTTTTTTCGTTGCATGGACATACAATGTACTGGCACGTGTTTGCAAAATCTAAAAAATGCTAGATTCAATTTTGGGTACACAAGTAGAAATTTAATTTTCTAAGAAATATTTTTCTTGCAAATATTAGGGAGGGTATGTGAGCCTTGAAAAGCATCATGAAAATCTCAAGGGTTTCTGTGCCAACTGCCAACTAGTGGCATTAATGTGAAGAAAACGAAACTTTCTCGATTATTAAGAAAAACGTTCCCTATGCGAGGTCATTTTCGATGAAGGATAATTGTTTTTGGTTTGCCAAAATTGTCTATTCTATCTATCTATCTATCTATCTATCTATCTATCTATCTATCTATCACAGTCTGTCCATATCTATCTATCTATCTATCTATCTATCTATCTATCTATCTATCTATCTATCTATCTATCACAGTCTGTCCTATCTATCTATCTATCTATCTATCTATCTATCTATCTATCTATCTATCTATCTATCTATCACAGTCTGTCCATATCATATCTATCTATCTATCTATCTATCTATCTATCACAGTCTGTCCATATCTATCTATCTATCTATCTATCTATCTATCTATCTATCTATCACAGTCTGTCCATATCTATCTATCTATCTATCTATCTATCTATCTATCTATCTATCTATCTATCACAGTCTGTCCATATCTATCTATCTATCTATCTATCTATCTATCTATCTATCTACGAAAGAGGGGTATCACGGTGTGTTGTAATGTTTAGCAATCCTGTCTTTCTAGAACCTATTACAACTGAGTAGTGAGTTGGATCCTCACTGGGTGCCTTATACGTTCGGCCTTGTCCCAAACCTAGGCGGTTCTTAGAAAATCAACTATCCACATTCGAAAGTGTAAATTCTATTTAAAATGTGATTTCCTTTGAAAATGTTTTTAAACTAAAAGCCTTCGATAACCGGAACATTCATTCAACTCGTGTCTTTCTCCTGATGATTGGATGATTGCTCAACTCGTAAAAACTTTCTTTTTACCTAAAATTTTTTGATTTTACTTCTCTTTCGAATGTATAAGTTTAAAGCCCAGCTTAGTGCGACACAAGGTAACAGATTTGAGTCACCCAGTGAGAATCGAACTCTCGACCGTTGTAATGGTCGGCTAGCCAAAAAATGATTCATTAGCCAATGTTCTATAACGACAGGTGCCTTTGACGTACACAGTTGAAAACAAAACCATGACTGATCTATCCGAACTATCATTCATGAATTTGTTGGAAATCACTGTAGTGTACATCAAGTTATTTTTTGTGTAAAATAATCCAATGCTAACCCATAGAGTCTTCCAGGTATAATTTTATATGTTCACCTGTCTTTCTGCGTGTGTGAGTTTAAGTAGTTGACTGCATGTAACCTAATTTCGGATAACTTCTACTCACCTCACCCACCAAAAAAATCAAATAAATTCTCTGTAAAATTTAATTCTATGATTTCAGTCCGTCCGACACACTCTCTAAAATAGCCATACATTGATCGATCGAAACCAAACACTTAAGGGGTTACAAAGTACAGTTGGTTTTAGGGTTCAAAAAAAGCCGCGAAGTAGATGTTTTGTTTGTATTTTTGTTTTCCAAAAATATCAGCTTATTTCAAATTTCATTGATTGGTTTGCGAAACTGGAGAAACGTAGAGAGTTTGTAAAAAATATAGACAAAGAAAGAATGTTAGTGATAAATTCAACAATAATCTGTGAGAATTTCAACATTTGTTGCCAAAAAAGTTCTATTAAAATAAAGAGGAAAATATACTTTGTGAGTATGTCCAAGTCAATTATGATTTTTAACTTTTTATCAACTTCCAAAAATTAAATTATACCCCTTAACTAGAAATACAGCCGTCAAGCTTTGTTGAATTTTTTAAAGTCACTTGGAATATAAAGTTATTTCTTGAGATGTGCGTTGTGGTGCATTGGATATCGGCTCGGAACGAGAAATCGAGGAGCCGAGTTCGATATTCCAGCTGATATTCATTGCATTCACTTTACGCGCAAATACCCTTGGGAAAGGTATTAATCCGTTTCTTCCTTCCAGTTATGGGTTAAATAACAGGACAGATTGGGTTCTATAGCCTTGACTGGCAACCAGTCTACCGCAGAAAGCTAATGGCAACCTACTGCGGGATAATCTTCTGCCCAGTCAGTCATGTCCTTTTCGAGACATGATCACCCAAGCGTGTATCGCGTATGGCACTTGACTGAATTACCGGAAAAATACTAATTTGATTTCATTTAAAATACTTTAATTCTTGTGTATCCCCCATTAAAATATTTGTATTTGATTAATTTTGAAACTTAACTGGGACATTTTCAATAAAAATCAAATTGAAAAGGGAAGATTGTGTGGCACCAGTTTTCTAACAACTTGAAAACAATAATTTTAAAAATTCTAGCTTTTATCTGGGCTCGATCACTTACTACTGGCGTTGTAAAAGCATTTTATTGTTTTCATTTTCATTTCAGTCTCTAATTGGGAAGGGAGCCTTCTTTATTTAAAAAAAAAATCCCCCAAAATTCGTTGCTAGATATTTTTATTCCTTTAAAAAGGATCAAACCTTTGGAGAATAATAGTTTGTCTTTTTTTTTTTTTTTTTTGTCATGCAATAAAAACACATTTCATTAGACCTCTTAACCTTTTTATCATGGGTTACCAGTCCCATGTTATACCACTGAGTTATATTCACAACCTTACCATACCTACAGACTTTGGGTGGGATGGATAACCCCGTCGGGGTTGACTAGACACAAACACACACACACACAAAACTGTTTGCTTGAAGCGCGAAATTAACAACACATTTTTAAGTTAACAAGTTCCCCTCCTAAACAAAGAAACTCCAAGGTGAATGATGAGGAATATAGTTGCGCCTTTGCCAGTGATCGAGTTCAGATTTTTTAAAATTTAGTTTTCAATAGCGCAACCGAATCTTCCTTCTTCAATTCTGTACCTGATTGTAAAAAAAGTAATTTCCTACCAAGCACCGTGATCAATGTCAGACTAAAAAAGCTTCGATACCCAAGATCACTTCAGTTAACTTAACTGGTCTTTTCTTTTTTTTTTTTTTTTTTTTTTTTTGGTGAAAAGTTTAAAGAAAATGAAAAAAGCGAGGTGGGAAGATTGTATTGCATCAGTTTTCCGAAAAGGTGGATGTATCTGCTTTAAAAATAAATTAGCATTCAAATTGCTGACCAATGATTTTTATTTGGGCTTGAATGCTGATCACTTGCTACCGTGCCAAATAATGCAACTGACCCGACGAGTTTTTATTTCTGTTATTGTAAATTAAAATAATTTATTAAACCAAAAATTGGAATATTTTATTCACAGTGAATACCTATTCATTTTGAGGCATTTTATTTCAATTAATTCATTAATTTAGATTTTAGAAGCGTTAACAATCAGACCCGTTGCTGCTGAAGACATTCATTTAAAAAAACCTCTTTTTAAGTTTTTGAGACATTTCCCCGCAGTCCTTGTATTTTATAGAAATTAAAAGGAAAAATTATTTTGTGCTGATATCTTTTTTTAAATAGTATCACCAATTAAAATTTAGTTTTTCTTTTTAAACAAAAAAAAAATCCATTTTAAAAATAAAACATTTGCTCGGTTATCCGAATTTTGACGAAACTGCCACTACATCTACGCAGTTGTGTCGAGAGAAAATTTACAATGAGGTCAAAATCTTTTATTTCCTCGACGCCCTTGTTTGCAGTTTAAAGGACGTTATGACATTATTTTATTATTTATTTACATGATTAAGGTCACAAATCACTCAAGATAAATATGAATATAAAAGAAATTGACTTATAAAAGAAATTTATTTATTTCCCTAAAATTGAAAACAACATCAAGTACTACGGATGGCCATCGGTGACATACAAGATCAAGCTTAATAATAAAAAAAAGGAACATCTTTTAAAAATTACTTTAAAAGACTTATTTAAAAAATAAAATAAAATAATTTTTCTGGGATATTTACTAAGCTTAATATTGTACGCCACAATGCGAAATAAAGAATAAGTACAAGTAAGAAGAGTGTATTGCGTCAGGCTTTTTATGTGAAGAGTGTCACACTACTTAAAAAATCTTGGCTTTTATTTTGCTGGAATACCGATCACCGGGTGATACACAGTTATCTAGACCTAAAATATATTACAAAAATAAATAAATAAAAGTTGTTTTAGAAATCATTTTTTTAGTCAGTGTGAGCGTCCGTAGATAAAAAAAAAAAATGGATCGTCAGTTGATGCTAAATGACATATTCTTCTTACATAAATAAAAAAAATACTTGCGATGTTTTTTTAAAAATCAACAATAAATAAATAAAAGCATAACTGCAGTTAGTAAGAGTTTCATTGTTTTAAGAAACATTTTAAAATTTTATTTAGTTTATAAAATTTGTAAACAACACGTTCGTTCGGCGAGATGTTGTTCACTGACAAAAAGTAAGCAATTGAAATAAAGATCCACATTGTGCATTTTTATTTTTAAATCCATCATTTCAATCTTGACTTGAGAAAAATAAATATTATATTAAACTCAGAAATCGTGTTTATTTGATTATATTTCTTTAAAAAAAAATAAAAAAGCCTGTTCTCTGGAGAACGAGATGTTGTTAATTTGACGTTCATGTGTGACCTTGTGTGAAGATTTTCTTTTAAATGTTGACCTCTATTGAGGTTTGAGGTCGAATTCTGAATCCATGAAATCAAGCACACCTTGATACAGTCTGAATGAACTATATAACGAATGCTAACATTTTTCATTTTCTTCTATTTATTAAAACCAAACAAAAGTAATTAACTAGAATTTTTCTCAATAGATTTATTTGGGAGTTTCAAGAGGTTTCAACAAGTTATCAGTTTTGACAAACACAAAAAAGAACTTAAGTCTACAATACATGAATAAAGCTCTTTCATGAAAATATATTTTAAAAGATGAATAAAAAGTATTTTGTAAATAATATAGATTAGAGTTAAGGGATTAATTTATTTTAAATTTTCATACCTGTATATTTTAAAATATGGGGGAAAAGTTAAAATTCAAATTTGATTTTTTAAAATGTATATTAGCATCATTTTTTTGTTTTTTATCCCATAAATTCTATTTTAAAATATGAACAGATGTTTACAATGTGAATAAATGTTTATAATTTTTTCATTTAAAAAATAAAGAAAAATTTAAATTTGTAAGCAACTGTAACATAATATTTTTAGATTCTTAACTGAGTTAATTTAAAAACAATGTAAAAAAAATTTAAAAGTATTCATCAATCTTCTGTCTTTGTGCTCCCAAAAAATGGTGTGTTAAAAGGAGAGTTTTTCCTTGACGCTAATATTATTTTAACTATCTTCACTCCTCAGCAAAATTTATTGTTTTAAAAAGATTAGAATTGTAATAAAACCTAAACATGAAAGTGTATTTATGAATTTTCTGTCTTCTTTAGAATTGACAACAAAAATAATAAACACTATTTATTAGATTGTTGATTTACACAATTTATTGATTAAATTGTTTATTAGAATAGTTGGCAAAAATTGGATGACTGCCAATCAACTCAAACTTTATGAATTCTTAAATAATAACGACTTCCTTATCAGTGGTTCACATATTTTAATAATTTACTAAATGTTTATAAATTTATAATTAAAACATTTTATAAAATATTATATTTTTTTGAAATGGTTGGCAAAACATTGGTTAATTGACAATTGATTCAAACTTTATAAAGTGGTAAACAAAGATTTTCTTATCGCTGGTTCATTTAAATAATTTAGAAAATGTTTATAAATTAAGGAATAAAAATTGTTTTCATATTTATTTCTTAATAACTATTGCATTTTAATTGTATTAGTTTTTAGAGTGTTGTAAATATAAAATCATTTTTATAAATAAATAGTGTTTAGTATTTTTGCTGTAAATACCCAAGAACAAAAAAAAAAAATGTATAAATTCACTTTTGTATGTTTAGGTTTAAAAATTCTAATTATCATTTTTTTGTAAGAATAAACATTGCTGAGGAGTGAAAGTAGTTAAAATAATAGTCAGTTATTTAATGCTGAAATCTAAATATTTTTAACACAATTTATGGCTTCAACTACAGATAAAATATATTGTTAATCGTTTTCCTTTAAAGATTTAATTTTGATCAGTTGGTTTTAGTGGCATATCAACACCTCCATGGGTTATTTAATGCCGAAATCTAAATATTTTGAACACAGTTTTATGGTTTCAACAACAGATAAAATGTATTGTTGGTCATTTTGCTTTAAAAATGAATTGTTGGTAATTTTACTATAAATATATTTTAGTAAATTTTTAATTAAAAATTGTATTGCTGATATGATAACTCATTTTAACAGATATATTTACCAAAATTACTCCAAAATATCTTGAAATACTAAAGAGTAAATTTATTAATAAAATTGCATTGGCTTCAACCAAGGAAAAAAATTGACTTTTTGATTATTTTTTTTGTGAGGAGACAAGCAATATTGTCAGACCCAGTCAATCACTATGGAGAATATGTTCTGAAAGATACAAATGTAATGAAACAGAGAATAAAAGATGACTTCAATGGTTTTAAAAAGACACATGCTATTCCATATTTCTTTGTTACAATGGGGAAGTCAAAGGAGTAATCTGTAAATATCAGATATGCAATTAACAGCATTATTAGCAAGCATAACATTTGTAAAGGGTATAAGGCCCTCTCCAAGGATGTCAGTATCAACAGTTCACAATGTTATTAAGAAGTTTGCTAAGCATATAACTGTCAAGAACCTATCAAAATGCATAAGTAAAAACAAATTTAGTGACAGAAATATTCGAAAGTTCAAACGATGGAAAAAATTTGTAAAACATTCAAAGATCTAAAAGCTGATCTGGAAAAATCTGGAGATCATGTAGCATTTAATGCAGATTAAACCAGGCAGGGAAGTTTGGGTGAAGGATAAGGAAAACCCCATTACTGAAGAAAAGGTTTAAAAAGTAATAACTGAATTTTGCCAAAAAGTAACTTGACAAACCTCAATCCTGAAACAATGCACAGATGAAACAAAAATAGTTTTTTTTTTTTACAATACATGCCAATAATATTTTTACAAACAGCAAAACAAAGCTTATAAGGAAAAGAACATCTGTCAAGAGTGAAACCTGGTGAAGGAGCCATAATGTTGGGAGGTTGCTTTGCTGTATATGGTACTAGAAACTTTGGCTTATCAGAGAAATCATGAAATGGTTGGTTGGTTGGTTGGTTGATATTGTTTAACTGCATATCAACACCTCTATGGGTTATTTAATGCCGAAATTTAAATATTTTGAACACAATTTTATGGCTTCAACTACAAATAAAATATATTTTTAATTATTTTCCTTTAAAGATTTAATTTTGATCAGTTGACTTTTTAGCGGCATATCAACACCTCCATGGGTTATTTAATACTGAAATTTAAATATTTTGAAAACAATTTTATGGCTTCAACTACAGATAAAATGTATTGTTGGCCATTTTGCTTTAAAAATGAATTGTTGATAATTTTACTACAAATATGTTTTAGTAAATTTTTAATTAAAAATTGCATTGCTGATATGATTACTTATTTTAACAGATTTATTTACCAAAATTACTCCAAAATATCTTGAAATAATAAAGAGTAAATTTATTCAATAAAATTGCATTGGCTTCAACCATGGCTTCCATAATTATTTGGGATATCCTGGAACTCTTCTGGATGGTCTCCTTGTTTAAGTTGATGAATGTTGTCATAATCCTTGCCTTCAGTTCATCTTTGGTGTTATAAGAAGTTTTGTTGGTCTTTCACTAAACTACACCCTACACGTAATAATCAAGAGGGTTGCTGTCTAGGGAGTTGAAAGGGGAGTTGTAAGGGGAGTTGTAAGGGGAGGTATTACAGTAGTTACATTATTCAGACTATTGTCCTCATTTTTGTTTCCAGTTGTACGACGTTTCGGCCGTTGTACGCTCCGGCCTTCTTCCAGTGCTAGGAATTTTGAACTGAACCTTTTATTACAATAACTGGGGTATATCATCCTCATTCCTTGCGTAAAGCCTTGACTGAAAGTCACAAGTTATCTCCCTCTAACTCTGCAAGTTACTTGCAGGGTTAGAGGGAAATAACTGCTGTAGCTTGGTATTGAAGTCAAAACTCTAAGAGTCAAGTCAGAAAATAACCAACGTCCTTCAGGACACATGGCCGTTGATTAGACGTTGATTAGTTCCTGACTTGACTCTTAGAGTTGTGACTTCAATACTACAGCAGTGGTGAATAAGTAACTTGCAGGGTTAGAGGAAGATAACTCATGACTTTCAATCGAAGCTTTACACAAGGAAGGAGGATGATATACCCCAGTGATTGTAATAAATTTCCTGGACCTGAAGAAGGACGGAGGGTACAACGGAGGAAATATTGTACAAATGGCAACCAAGATGAGGACAATAGTCCGAATAATGTAAATACTGTAAATACTACCTCATCTCAGAAATACAGACAAATACAATGATCTATTATTAAACGTCGAACAAATGGCAACAAAGATGAGGATAATAGACCGAATAATGTAAATACTGTAAATACTACCTCATCTCAGAAATACAGACAAATACAATGATCTATTATTAAACGTCGTACAAATGGCAACAAAGATGAGGACAATAGTCCGAATAATGTAAATACTGTAAATACTACCTCATCTCAGAAATACAGACAAATACAATGATCTATTATTAAACGTCGTACAAATGGCAACAAAGATGAGGATAATAGTCCGAATAATGTAAATACTGTAAATACTACCTCATCTCAGAAATACAGACAAATACAATGATCTATTATTAAACGTCGTACAAATGGCAACAAAGATGAGGATAATAGTCCGAATAATGTAAATACTGTAAATACTACCTCATCTCAGAAATACAGACAAATACAATGATCTATTATTAAACGTCGTACAAATGGCAACAAAGATGAGGACAATAGTCCGAATAATGTAAATACTGTAAATACTACCTCATCTCAGAAATACAGACAAATACAATGATCTATTATTAAACGTCGTACAAATGGCAATAAAGATGAGGATAATAGTCCGAATAATGTAAATACTGTAAATACTACCTCATCTCAAATACAGACAAATACAATGATCTATTATTAAACGTCGTACAAATGGCAACAAAGATGTAGAGGACAATAGTCCGAATAATGTAAATACTGTAAATACTACCTCATCTCAGAAATACAGACAAATACAATGATCTATAATAAACTTAATCGTACAAATGGCAACAAAGATGAGGACAATAGTCCGAATAATGTAAATACTGTAAATACTACCTCATCTCAGAAATACAGACAAATACAATGATCTATTATTAAACGTCGTACAAATGGCAACAAAGATGAGGACAATAGTCCGAATAATGTAAATACTGTAAATACTACCTCATCTCAGAAATACAGACAAAATACAATGATCTATTATTAAACGTCGTACAAATGGCAGCAAAGATGAGGACAATAGTCCGAATAATGTAAATACTGTAAATACTACCTCATCTCAGAAATACAGACAAATACAATGATCTATTATTAAACGTCGTACAAATGGCAACAAAGATGAGGACAATAGTCCGAATAATGTAAATACTGTAAATACTACCTCATCTCAGAAATACAGACAAATACAATGATCTATTATTAAACGTCGTACAAATGGCAACAAAGATGAGGACAATAGTCCGAATAATGTAAATACTGTAAATACTACCTCATCTCAGAAATACAGACAAATACAATGATCTATTATTAAACGTCGTACAAATGGCAACAAAGATGAGGACAATAGTCCGAATAATGTAAATACTGTAAATACTACCTCATCTCAGAAATACAGACAAATACAATGATCTATTATTAAAGGTCGTACAAATGGCAACCAATATGAAGACAATAGTTTGAATAATGTTAATAGTGTAAATACTACCTCATCTCAGAAATATAGATAATTAGAATGATCTATTATCAAACGTCGTACAAATGGCAACCAAGATGAGGACAATAGTCCGAATAATATAAATGCTGTAAATACTACCTCATCTCAGAAATATAGACAAATACTAAGGGGGTGATATAGTCACAGAAATTGTCTAACAGGCATAGCTGGGTTTTCCTGTTTGTTTGGCATGATACAGAGTTCTGTTGCTATGCATAGGGTCTTCCAGCAGCCATCCAGGGTGGCACTATCTCCTTAAGGCACTTGATGTAGGCCTATGTGTTGCATCTAAAGCCATGTTTGAAGATGAACAGGACTCATAATTTTCTCCCACTCCAAACATCATGATGTTGACTGGATAACTCTTTCTGAATCCTTAGCAATGTCCTCAGATCGACTCCCAAACACACTCAAATGTTCATATTAGAGCTTCTGGTGGTGCCCAACTGACCCTACTATATTGTGCAGTCGAAAAAATAAAAACAACAACAGTGTGCATGTATGAAATGAATGGCGATAATTTATCACTGAACCCTTACAATCATTTCTTCAATCAATGATTAAAAATGACTTTGTCTAAATGAATCCTGTAGGTCTTAGTGAGGACTATCCTTCATCAGATCTCACAAAGTGGAACCCGTTTCCTGGGTATGATGATAAACTACATCTGACAGCAAGGCCTCTGCTTGGGAGGTTGTGAGAAGCATGGAACTACATCTTAATTGCTGTTGTTCCTAGGTTCACCCTATTTTTTATGACCCCAGTTATTGATAAATAGTTAGCCCCCAAACTGGGGTCAAAACACTTTAAAAGTATAAAAATATATTTTTAGTGTAAAACACCAGCAATACATTTTTGAAAAAGAAATTATCAGTAATACATTAAAAAAAAGATTAATGCATATTCAGTTCATAGAAGTCTATTTAAAAATCTTATCAGCATTAAATAACCCATTCAGGTTGATATGCTATGAAACAAATCAAAACCTAAGAAAACTGGCCCTACAGAATCACAAAGAATTGTGTCAAATAGTAGAAATCATATCAAGTGAAAACTTTCAGCAACAGCAACGACTAAAATGAATAGTCCATTATACGAGGGTCATTCAATAAATAAGGTGAATTCTTTAGTATAAAGACTTCTCAGAGGGTCATTCAATAAATAAGGTGAGTTTTTCGGTATAAGGACTTATACGAGGGTCATTCAAGAAATAAGGCGAATTTTTCGTTATAAGGACTTCTACGAGTGTCATTCAATAAATAAGGTGAATTTATCGGTATAAGGACTTCTACGAGGGTCATTCAATGAATAAGGTGAATTCTTTAGTATAAGGACTTCAACGAGGGTCATTCAAGAAATAAGGCGAATTTTTCGTTATAAGGACTTCTACGAGTGTCATTGAATAAATAAGGTGAATTTATCGGTATAAGGACTTCTACGAGGGTCATTCAATGAATAAGGTGAATTCTTTAGTATAAGGACTTCAACGAGGGTCATTCAATAAATAAGGTGAATTTTTCGGTATAAGGACTTCTACGAGGGCCATTCAATAAATAAGATGAATTTTTCGGTATGACGACTTCTACGAGGGTCATTCATTAAATAAGATGAATTTTTCGGTATAAGGACTTCAACGAGGGTTATTCAATAAATAAGGTTAATTTTTCGGTACAAGGACTTAAAGGAGGGTCATTCAATAAATAAGGTGAATTTTTCGGTATAAGGACTTCAACGAGGGTCATTCAATAAATAAGGTGAATTTTTCGGTATAAGGACTTCTACGAGGGTCATTCAATAAATAAGATGAATCTTTTGGTATAAGGACTTCTTAACTCAAAGATAAAATGATGATATAGTGAAGTTGTTAATGTTCCACACCATTTCAAACAAAAGGTTAGTAAGGCAATCCTCGTCACTACTGGAAAAAATGATAACAGTGAACTTGATAAACCTACTTTTTTGAAGAACTGCTTTGAAAGATAGATTTTTGAAAGTTTCAACTGACAGGAATGCTAACTTTTAGACCATAATATGTTATTCTCATTATTACCATTTTATTACCCGGTGTGAACTTGAAACAAAAATAATTTGTTTACTTAGAACTGTAACTATAGGGGAATGATTAATGTTTATTTAGTTCGGCCTTGTGTCATACATAATCAAACTCCCTACAACTTACAAGTTTTATCTATAATTATCATCATCAGAAAGTTGTTGGTAGCAGAAGGTTGTGAATTAAAATTTGTGGATTAGTGTGGAACAATAAAATATATATTTTTCATGTTAAAATAGAAATTTATTAATGAAAAGGAATAACAAGAATAGGTAGTAGTAGTTAATGTTCAATGAGAAACAAGTAATGAGTTAAAGGTATCAAGAGTTGTAGAAATGTTCGTAGTAGTAATTTGTTGGAAAGATTGTCTTTGGATGAAGAAGAACTAAAACGAATCAGTACACGAGAAAGAAGGAGAAAGCGAACGATGTGCAACGTGACCTTACGTCCGAGTCGTGGCTGAAGTTTCTCCCGTTACATTTTAGCGTGTCGTCTCGCAGCTCCCATCTGACTGACGCTGACCGGAGCCTTTTATAGTAATTTAGATTTTTCTCACTGGATCGCTAAGTCTTTATGGTCTTTCAAATCGCTTCCGTAGGTCAGAAAATCAATTTAACATCTACTCTCGAAATACAGTTTCGACTTTTCCTTTAAGCACATCGTCAATCCTTTTTCTATTCGGAAAAACCAGGATTTCACACGTCATTGTGAATTTTTGTAAAAATGAAGAAAAAAGTTGCTTTTAATTTTTAATTTTCTATCATCTACAGAACGATTTATAGGAAAAGAAACCTAATTTGAAATATTTTTTGGATGTTTAAAAAATTAAGCTAAGTAAAAAAACAAACAAACAAACATCCGCAAGAAAGTGTAAACATACATTAGTTGCTAAAAAAAAAAAACAACAACAACAACAACAAAAAAAAAAAAAAAAGAGTGTTTTTGTAGAATAACAGCAAACTTCAGAAATGGTTTTTAATTTTCTTTCTGTTCTGAATTAAGAGGTCAATGTAGGAGTGGAAACGTCTGTTGCTGAATTTGGTGAGTGTGTAACTATAGAGGAGATGGTTAATGTTTATTAATTCAGCCTTGTGTCATACATAACCGAACTCCCTACTGCTTACAAGTTTTATCCAGAGTTAAACTAACCATCGAAACTGCGTGAAATTTTCACTGATAGCAGCCATACACCTCTCCAACAATGTCACTAGCTTTCAGGTTAGAGAAAACCACTCTCAAGTCGACCAAGTTTTCATTAAGCGTACGAAACAATACCCTTGCTGATAACATAATTATTCAAAGTTCTATCAACTTCTACATTCACTTGTAGGATAGGAAAGCAACAAAAGCATTAAATTAAAATTAATTAAAAATTAAATTAAAAGCAACTTTCTTCTTCACTTTTACAAAAATTCACAATAATATGTGAAATCTTGATTTTGCCGCATAGAAAAATCATTGACCTCGTGTTTACAGAAACGTCGAAACCGGATTTCGCGAGTAGATGTTAAATTGGTTTTCTGACCAATGGAAGCGATTTGCAAAACCAAAAAGAACTTAAAACATCTAGATGACTAAAAATGACTTCGATCAGCGTAAGTCAGTCAGATGGGAGCAGAGAGAGAGAGAGAGAGAGAGAGAGAGAGAGAGAGAGAGAGAGTAAAATATAACGAGAGAAACTTCAACCACGACCCGGATTTATGGTCGCGTCGCAATTTGTCCTCTTTCTCCTTCTTTCTCGTTTGCTGATTCCTTTTACTTCTCCATTCAAAGACATTCTTATCAAACAAACGCTCATACATACGTACGTACGCATAAACTCTTTCCAACAAATTACTATTACGAACTCTACTCTTAATTTCTTAATAATGTTTCTTAATGAACTTTTCGCTACTATTTATTCTTATCCTGCTCTTTTAATAAATTTCTATTTTAACATGAAAATTATATATTGTTATTCTTCCACTCTTCCATACTAAATTTACACATCCCAACCTGCTACCAAACTTCTGATGATAAGGAACAAGAAACCCAATCCTTAACAGGAAACAAGAGATAAATCTCTACTCCTGTTCCAAAAAACTGGGGAGTAATGTAAACCAGATAATAGGCAAACTTATTTACTCCTATTAAAGGAGAAAAAATAAAATAAATAACAAATAAAATTTCAGGGTTTAGACGTAGATGTTAGAAATATAGAGTTGAAGTAGAATTTAAAAGGAACCAGAAACCTAATCTTAAGTAAGAAACAAGGGATAAATCTCTACTCCTGTTCAAAAGATCAGGAAGGAGTGTGAACCGGGCGATAGGCAAACCTGTCTGCTCCTATTCAGAAAAATAAGAAGAAAAAGAAAACGTTACTGTGGGGTGTTTTACTGACATAAGAAAAGGGAAAGAAATGAAGTTCTTACCGCTATGAAGGAAAGATAGACAGATAACTCTAAACTTGAAAGGATCAAAATTAAATTAGTGAATAATATTTCAGAGTTCAGTCAGAGACGTTAGGAGTGTATTGAAGTGGACTTTAGAAGGACCTGGAAAAACAATCCTAAGTAGGAAACATGGGAGAAATCTCTACTCCTGTTCAAAAGATTTTTTTTTAATCATATCACCCCGAGCAAGGCAGTAACGCCACTGACGTGCAGGGGGCTACGTAAGAGTGAAAATATTTGAAAAGAGAAAGCCGGAAACCACATCCTAAACAGGAAACAAGGGATAAGCCTCTACACCCGTTCAATAGACGTGGGTGGAGTGTAAACCGGGCGATAGTTTAGTCTATCTACTCCAATTGAAAAAAAAAAAAAAAGAGAAAAGAAAAAAATAAGAGTGAAAAGATTTGAAAAGAGAAAGCTGGAAACCACATCCTAAACAAGGGATAAGCCTCTTCACCCGTTCAATAGACGTGGGCGGAGTGTAAACCGGGTGATAGTTTAGTCTGTCTACTCCAATTGAAAAAAAAGAGAAAAGAAAAAAATAAGAGTAAAAGTGTGGAAAAGAGAAAGCCGGAAACCACATCCTAAACAGGAAACAAAGGATAAACCTCTTCACTCGTTCAATAGACGTGGAGATCGGGAAGGAGTGTGAACCGGGCCATAGACAAACCTGTCTGCTCCTATTCAGAAAAATAATAAGAAGAAAGAGACAAAGTTACTGTGGGGTGTTTTCTTAACGTAAGAAAAAATACAGAAATTAAATTCTTATGGTTATGCAGGAAAGATAAACAAATAACACTAAACTTGAAAGGGTCCAGATTTAATTAGTAAATAACATTTCAGAGTTCAGTCGGAGACGTTAAAAGTAATAGTGTGGAAGTAGACTTAAGAAGGAACAAGAAACCCAATCCTTAACAGGAAACAAGAGATAAATCTCTACTCCTGTTCAAAAGACTGGGACGGAGTATGAAACGAGCGACAGACGAACCTATCTGCTCCTATTGGGTGATAAGAAAAAATAAGTGAATAAAATTTTTAAGCTCAGTCGGTCGAAGACGTTAGGAGTAGAAAATTGAAAGTAACCGGAAACCCAATCTCAAACAGTAATTAAAAAGAGATCCAAATTGTTTGACCTTATCCAGTCATTCCTTTCAAATCGCACAATGAAGGAGGTATTGAACGGACATGCCTCCAAATACTATCATACTATCAAGGCTCTATTTTAGGTCCGATGCTTTTCCTTATCTACATTAACGATCTCCCAGATGTAATAAGATCCCAATTAGGCATATACACTGACGACACTACGGTTTACTCTCGCATCGATGAAAAATCTGATGAGACTGACAAAGCAAACCTCGCTGCCAAGCTTGAAAAGAACCTCCAATCCGTAGTGGACTGGGGTAAGAAATTGCAGGTGAATTTTAATGCTTCCAAAACAAAGCTGCTATCTATTAACCATCACAGACAATCGCTCCTACCCTCATTAGCATGATCAGGCTAGTTTCCCTGAAAGTAAAACACTGCGCCTCCTCGGCTTAACACTCACAACAGAACTCAAATGGAATAACTATATAGGAAGTTTTTTTCTGCCTGAAACAATCCTGCACATATATAAATGTACCATCCACCCGTGCTTTGAATACTGCTGCTATATCTGGTCGGGTGTTCCTGCTATTCACCTAGGTGTCCTTGACAAAATCCAACGGAGAATCTCTAATGTGATCAATCCCGACTTGGCAGCTCAGATAACAGTCACTTTCCCACCGGTGCAATGTGGCTTCTCTGTATCTCTTCTACAAATACTTTCACGGCTTCTACTCCGATGAACTTAGCTTACTGGTGCCCCTATTTATAAATTTACTCGAGCCACAAGATAAGCAACTAGGTCCCACCCTTCTACTGTGAAACCAATAAATTGTAAACGCAAATTCTACTCCGGCAGCTTCTTTTCTCGCACTTCCCTCCTGGGGAATTCCCTTCCGTTTACTTGCTTCCCCGACAGCTACAATCAAGAATTTAAATGTAGAGTCAATAGTCATCTCCTATCTCACTAACCTGCATCCTCACTCTTATGCTCCTTTCTCCGTCCACTCCCCTCTCATCAGTATTCTCGTCCTTCTCTTACCCACTTTCTGACACCCCCTATAACCTGTCACTCTTTCTCATAACTTTCCTCCTATGTAACCCCCTGCAAAACAGTGGCAGTAAAATGCCTTGCTTGGGACGATATGATTATAAAAAAAATTGTTATATGTGTTGTTCAAAATGTCTCCTTTTTTTTCGAAAACATTTCAATTCGGTGCCTTCAGGATTCATTAACACACCAGTTTTCTATGGAATTTTACTGCATTTTTTAAATTTCTTGGGTGTATCTGTTAAACAAATGATTTCAAATGGCCCTACAGAAAACAAAATCTGTGAGTTCTGGTGACCTCAGTAGCCACTCGATAAGACCTCTTCAGCATATCCATTAACCCCTATGGTACGCAACTTTTGCCACAGTCTGTATATATGTTTACCCTTTATTTATTTAACTATAAAGTAAATATTTTAGGTTTATATTAATGAAAGTTTACAGGTCAAATTTTTTAAAAATCGTTTCCCCCCAAGCAAGTCGCTACTGCCATTGGTGCGCAGGGGGCTGCATCAGAGTGAAAGGTTACATAAAAGGAGAGCGAAGAGAAAGATGAACCTGTTATAGAGGGTGTTAGAATGGGTACGAAAAGGATGGGAATTCTGTTGTGAAGAGAGTTACGTGATAGTAAAGTGAAAAGGGTGAAAAACAAGATACAGTGGGTGTTGGGGGAAAGGATAAGAGAAGTATAGGAGTCAAGGTTATAAGAGATAGCAATTGCATTTAACCTCTTGGAGATTGTAGTTGTCAGGGAAGCGAATATACGGAAGGAAGTTTCACAATCGGGAAGTGCGAGAAAAGAAGCTATTAGAGTAGAAGTGACAGCTGCATTTGGTTGTTTTTTAATCGTATCACCCCGAGCAAGGCGGTAACGCCACTGATGCGCAGGGGGCTACGTAAGAGTGAAAATATTAGAAAAGAAAAAGCCGGAAACCACATCCTAAACCAGGGAACAAGGGATGAGCCTCTTAACCTGTTCAATAGACATGGGTGGAGTGTGAACAGGGGTTTTGACTCTAAAAGGGTGGAACCTTGTTACCAGTTTGGTTGCTCGAGCAAATTCGTGTAGAGGGTAATTCGTGTAATTATCTTGAGCAACAATATTTTACATATATTTGCAATTCAAAATGTCTGATCTTTGCGTTCACCATGGGCCTTCATCTTTTCCCAACTGAAGTGCATGGTTTCTTAACTACCTATGTTTTTCAAAGGCTTTTCGTTTATCTTGAGTTTTCCTTAACAGGCATTGGGGGGGGGGGTTTACTGCATAAAATTGTTGGCTTAGAAGGCTTCTTCCGACTTATACTAAGTTAAAACTCAATTAAACATTTTTTCTTTTGTTTAATTGGAGCAGATAGACCCTTCTATCGCCCGGTTCACACTCCTCCCTCTTGTTTTGGACTGGAGTAGTGGCGCATGCCTTGTTTCCTGTTTAGGAAGGGGTTCCCGTTTTTTTTTTCTCTCCTCTGGTCCTAGTCCTAGTGCTGTCGCAAGCTTTTTGCAGTGTTTGTGCATGGTGGCAACGTCTCTTCATTCTGAGGGTTTCGGGTTGGCAGTTTCCTGGTTGTTGCTTCCGACTGGTAGTTAGGAGCCCGAACTCGTGCGTAGCGTCATGCGAGGCTGTCCTGATCAACAGTTGAATAATATTGTGGTTATATGTAGTGCCATGTCGCGCATGGATGGGTGCCCCTGCATGAACCTCCGGTGGGCAAACGTGAGGCCACATTATGCTGCAGTCTGCGCCAGTTTCCCTTCCACACATGCTGCATACAGCAACCGACTGATCCTCTGATTTCTAGGCCTCTCTCCTAATAAAACAATCATGAATACACGATATCATAAAAACAAATCTAAACCAGCTAACCTAAAAACACACAAACCCATCGACATCTTCGCTAACATACGAGGTATACGCACCAACTTTTAGTGTCGAATCCTTTCTCCAAGTCAATTCACAATCTTCAAGAATTCAAATGTAAAGTCAATAGTCATCTCCTATCTCACTAGCCTGCATCCTCTCTCTTATACTCCTTTCTCCGTCCACTCCACTCTCATCAGTATTCTCATCCTTCTCTTACCCACTTCCTGACACCCCCTATAATCTGTCACTCTTTCTCATAACTTTCCTCCTATGTAACCCCCTGCAAAACTGGCAATAATATGATTATAAAAAAGAACACCCCCCCCCAAAAAAAAACAAAAAAAAAAAACCCACTTCACTAAAATTGGATTTAATAGCTATTTAATTGTTATATGTGCTGTTCAAAATGTCCTCCTCCTTTTTCAAAGCACATTTCAATTCTATGCCTGTCTGATTCATTAACATATCGGTGAGATTCCTCTGTTATTTTATTGTACTGCTGTTTTATTCTTTCTGGTGACCTCGATAGCCAATCAACCCATCGATTAACGTTTATATCGCGTAACTTTTGACTTGCCCCGTACAAGCAAAATATTTCAAAAAAGGTTTAAGAAACTTGGAAAATTATAAAAAGTCCATATCAATGGTGTTAGCTCCTGCAGCAAGGCCTCTGATCGGGAGGTTGTGAGGAGCCACCTCTTAATTGCTCTTGTTCCTAGGTCCAACCTGGTAGTAGTAGCACTCGTTAGGATCCCAGCTATGGGTAAATAGTTAACCCCCAAACTGGGGCCAAAACACTATAAAAATAGACTTTTATAGAAATATATACATAAAAATGGATTTTTATAGAAAAAAACACATTTTTTAAGTAAAAACATTACCAACAATACATTTTTGAAAGAAAAAATTACCATAACACATTTTTGAAGTAAAAAAAAATTATTGCCATAATACATTTTTGAAGGAAAACAAATTATTACCAGGAATACATTTTTGAATACAAAATTAGAAGACGTTAGGTTTCTAAAATTAAAAAAAAAATTAAATTTTTATCAAAATCTGACTAAATCAACTTTCTCACTATGATCGAACATTAAAGAAATACCTTAAAACCCTACCTTTTTGGCATTAAATAACCCACAGAGATGTTGATATGCCTTTAAACAAATTCAAACTCAATGGTGTTAGCGCAGATTCAAACACGACATTTATAATTAATAATTCAGGGATCGATTTGACAATGCCTTGTGGTAAGATTTACCTTATATATAAAGTGTTGTGGCTTTAGAAAGGTCTAAAAGGCTAAAATTTAAACAATTTTTAAAAAAGATTTTTCCATATTTTTTATGATTGGATCATTAGTGCCATATTTAAATCTAAATTTTAAAATGCGACTGTTTTTATTTTTATTTTAGATAACATATATAATCCATCATTAGCAATGTGTGTTTTTTTTTTTCTGGTTGTGCAACCTTTTGGCATCAACACGTATGTTGATCATAATTTCTAATAAATGATGGTGTTTGGTTGGTCGTAGTACTGAAAAGCAGATTAGTTGCCCAGATATTTACCAACGCGAATGATATAAGGGAATCGCTCGTTCAAATGTAAAAATAAAAAAAAGTTTAAAAAAAAAAAAGCATCGTTGAATAAGAAATAGCTTCAGAAGTGGCGGGAGTATTTCCGGAAATGATACGATCGTCCAGGCAGACGAATATTTATTGATTAAATACAGACGACATCTCCCCGACTCAAGACCCGTCAGGCATCCAACTCTTAACCCAACCGTCTTGCAGTTGGTGTAACTACGGCGGGGAAGCTCTCCACAAGTTGTAAACACCACCACTAGAGGCTAGAGACGTTGCCGATATTGGGAAGCTTTGCAGAGGAGACGTCGAAGTCTGTTTGAACTACCATTTTCGTCCTTTAAACGGGCAATCGAACGAACACACAAGCACAAGAGAATACCAGATTCAGATCTTTTTATTATCGATGTCTACCAATGGGTCATTTGTGGGGAAATTATTACACATTTTATTAATTAAATGTTTCCGATTCACTGAATGCATTATCTATCTATCTATCTATCTATCTATCTATCTATCTATCTATCTATCTATCTATCTATCTATCTATCTCAGTCTGTTCATATCTATCTATCTATCTATCTATCTATCTATCTATCTATCTATCTATCCCAATCGGTTCATATCTATCTATCTATCTATCTATCTATCTATCTATCTATCTATCTATCTATCACAGTCTGTCCATATCTATCTATCTATCTATCTATCTATCTATCTATCTATCTATCTATCTATCACAGTCTGTCTCTATCTATCTATCTATCTATCTATCTATCTATCTATCTATCACAGTCTGTCTCTATCTATCTATCTATCTATCTATCTATCTATCTATCTATCTATCTATCACAGTCTGTATCTATCTATCTATCTATCTATCTATCTATCTATCTATCTATCACAGTCTGTCTCTATCTATCTATCTATCTATCTATCTATCTATCTATCTATCTATCTATCCCAATCCCGGCTCATATCTATCTATCTATCTATCTATCTATCTATCTATCTATCTATCTATCTATCTATCCCAATCGGTTCATATCTATCTATCTATCTATCTATCTATCTATCTATCTATCTATCTATCTATCTATCCCAATCGGTTCATATCTATCTATCTATCTATCTATCTATCTATCTATCTATCTATCTATCTATCTATCTATCTATCCCAATCGGTTCATATCTATCTATCTATCTATCTATCTATCTATCTATCTATCTATCTATCTATTATTTAATTACTTAGTTTTTGGTTATAATTAAATTAGACCAGTGCACATTTGTATTAAAAAGTGTTCAATACAATTATATTGTAGAACTTTTGAATATTTTTCATTTGTAAACTAGTTTTACGCAACCCAGGTTTCTACTACCTTCAAGTGATTTGCAATAACTGATTTTACCATTTTTTAAGAACGCTCAAGTAACGGAGATTTTTTAAGAAAGTGCAATTTTCAAAATTCGAAGAAGTGATAACGTTTTTCATCCATGATCCCAACAGGTATTTTTTTGGTACGGTTACACTTAGTCATAATTTCTGTTCTTTCCTTCAGAAATTCATTTTTATTTGGGAATAACACAATAGCTAACCTTTCTTCCTGGCACAGTCTACAAACTTTGCCACCGTTATAAGGCTTGGCTGTTTTTATTATACTCCACATTATGTCTGAGTCTTTTCCATATTTTAATTTCAATTTCCACACATGGCTAGCCAATTTTGTACAAGTTTTTAAGTTTCCTAGCTTAAATGTAGACCTGTGATTAAACCATCTAGTCTTAAAAGTATCTTTGGTTGATCCCAAATATGTTTTGTTTTGACCATTTAAGTCATGTACTTTTGCTTTGTAAATGACTTCTTTTGTATTACAAAGTCCTTGAAGTGGGCATTTATTTTTTGTTCCTGCAGTTATATTCCTTATTAATGACCTTGTTTTGTAAGTTAATATTTAAGTTTCTGGCGTTTTGTTTCCTTATGAAATTTTCTAAATTACAACTACAGCTATATATATAATAGAAAACTCAACACATCATCTAAAGTGGTTATAAATTATAATCCATTCCGACGAGCTAATAAGCTCATCTCCTCAGACAATGATTTTGTTTGGCATAAATTTCCCAGAACATCCTAATATTTTTTTTTGGGGGGGGGGGATATTTTGAGGAAATTTACATCTAACAGATTCCTTTCATGTGAACGCGGGTGTTTCTCAAGGCTTTACCCCAGTTCCTACGATTTACCTGATCTTCATCAATGATCTTCCTGATGTAATCAGTTTCCAAGTGGGAATCTATGCAGATGATACCACCATCTACTCTACTTTCAATAAGAAATCTATCTACCCAAACAAACTTGGAAAGGACCTCCAATCAATGATGGATTGGAGTAACAAATGACTCGTAAATTTTAATGCTTCCAAAACGAAGCTGCTCTTCTTTAACCACCATAGAGAAACTTTTTTTTACCTTTCATCAGTATGGATCATGCTTGTCTCCTGCAAAGCAATACACTGCACCTCCTTGGCCTCACCATCTCAGCCGATCTCAAGTGGAATGACTAACCCAAACCCCAAACCCCAAACCCTGCTTATAAAATGACAACTGTAACACCTACGTATAAATAAAGATATCTTTATTCGCTTCTCAGTGACGTTGGCTGTGGAATAGTATGTGGTTAGGGGGCAGCACACACGCATACGAGGGAGCAGCCAGAGGCCTCACCCGTCCGCTGTTCTTGTATCTCTCGCGCTCTGTCTTCTAATCACAACTGCTGACTGATTGACTCAACTGTCTTCTGATTTATATATCGACAGAATCTCTTTCAAACACGTCATGTTTCAGGTACATTGCTTAGAAAACAATTTTGAAATTTACATTATCTGACCTTGGCTACGCTGTCTTATCAAAACAATTTTGCTATAAGTACATTTCTGTCTCCACATCTCCTGACTTGGAAACAGCTACCTCATCACTATGGCTTACGGCATATCACGTTGAATACACGGTTCTCGTTTGATCACCGAAGTTAAGCAACGTGAGCCTGGTTCAGTACTTAGATGGGTGACCGCTTGGGACTACCAGGCGTTGTAAGTGTTCAGTGACTGATGTGCAATGTGGTGCAGTGGATGTCGGCTTGGAAGTAGAAATCAGTGAGCCGAGTTCGAATTCCAGTTGAGTACCCTGCATTCACTTAAGCACTAGTACCCTTGGGAAAGGTATTAATCCATCATTTCCCTCCAGTTATGGGTTAAATAACGGGATGGGGCCTGGAGGCAACCCATCTAGTGTTGGTGTCACAATAAAAACACCCTTGGTAGCCCTGGCGAAGCATCAAGTATTCAGCTATTTGACAAGATAATAAATTTCGCTACAAAATTTCACCAGGGTTTTAAATGCACAGAGAATACTGGAAGGGTGTAGTGGGTTCTATCTCGACCAAGGTCGCAAGACGACGGACGTAGACCTCATCACTATTTGGCTTGTCACCCGGTGTCCGTGTTCTTTAACTTTTCAAAACAATATTTATTTTCAAAGTAATATTGATTTTCTTCTGTTAGCCAGCTTGCATATTTTTGCTATTACATGACGCCTGCTCAATATAAACACACTTTTGCGCAAAGTTTCGCACGAGGTCAGATAATATATAACACTCTGACGAGCTTTATTCCTTGGTGCCCAGCCTACATGAATTTACTCATGCTACTAGATTGGCAACTAGGTCCCACCTTTTAACCGTCAAAATAGGCGAATGTAACCACCACTTCTAGTCCATCAGTTTATTTTCTCGCATTTCCTGCCTGTAGAACTATCTCTTCCGCATATTTGCTTTTCTGATAGCTACAATCTTCAAAAGTTTAAGTGCAACATGAATTGCCATCTTCTATCTCCTTAACTCCCATATTTCTCTTTTTATTTTTCGACATCTCCTGTGACAGTGCTACATTGCCTGGGGTGAAACGATTATATATATATATATATATACAAATGAATAAGAACGAAGAAAATAATTTCAATGTTCAAAACATTAATTTAAAACAGTACTAAATATAAAGAGCTAGGATACAAGCTTGTCTGCACACACACACACAGACACACACACACACACACACACACACACACACACACACACACATATATAAAATATATATATATATATATATATATATAAAAGGCAAAATGTTTGTGTGTGTGTCTTTCTATCTGTCTGTCTGTCTGTATGTATATATGTTCTTTATACAAATCCACAATTTTTATCTGATTCTCACCAAACTTCACACAAATATTCTTTAGTCTTCCGGTCAGGTCATGGGTTACTTATTTTTTCCCGATTTCTTCCTGATATCGGAAAATGATACCTCGATATCCAATCAGGTCTGGTCAAGATCAGGTTTTCAGCCCTTTTATTTTGGTTTTTTGCTTCGGGTTTTGCTCTAAATAGGTATAATTGTAGTTCTTAGTCTCAGCCATGATACCATTTACTCAGAGGACTTATTTATCCTCCAAAATTTAGTTTGCGACGGAAAACTTATTTGACATCGATACCGGAAATCAAAATTTGAATTACATCCATTCATTTTTCTTTCAATCTACGGTTTCGGTTTGATTGGAAACAACTATTGCTTTTTAGTCTTTCGTGCCAACGTCCAAAGTGTCTGAGCTTCAGGACCATGGATTAGTTTTAAAACTTTCATTACACCCGAGCAACGCCGGGCTATACTGCTAATATATATATATATATATATATCCGCAGACAGATCTGTTTCGCTGTGCCACAACTCATCAGTACGGTTAGATTTCCGATAGCTTTTAGCAAAGATTGAAACCCAACCGAATTGATATCAGTCGGCGATTCCACCTCTGAGCTATGGGCGCTCGGTAGAAGGCAGACATTTCGCGTCTGATATGCCATTTAAACACCCGCCAGTAACTGAGAGTGTTCTAATTCATTACTGAATGTATATATATATATATATTACGTTTCACCCACATCAAGGTGTGCAGATGTTTATAGTGAGAGCAGATACAGGGGAAGTCGAAAAAAGACCCTGACATTGAGGACAGTGAGGACATTATGCCTTCACGAAACTTCGAAGTAGGCATGACTCTTCTCAGCAAAGTTACAGACTTTTCCACATTAATCCTATATATATATATATGTGTGTGTGTGTGTGTGTGTGTGTGTGTGTGTGTGTGTGTGTGTGTTTCCCTTTCTCTCCCTGTTATGGGGTTCTCCCTTTTTATAAAGATGAACTCGTCCAGAGTATACTTATACTACTGCTATAAGACAGGGAGAATTTCGCGTTTTCTCGCAGTAATTCCTGTGACACTGTCAGCTGTCTGCCTTCAGGCGGAGAGGATTAACCCAGTCGTGGCTCCGCCGAAGGGTAGAGTCACGACTGGGCAAAATTAGACATATTTTTGCATGGGCCATATATGGTCCGCAGAACCCCTTGTGTCACATTTTGCTCTAGTGGGAGGGTAAATAAATACAGAATACCGCGTTTTCACGGAGAGTTAACCGGAGAATACGAGAGTACAGAGAGATTAGCCGTCAGTACATAATGGTTCATAGTAGCTTTGTGCTGCACTCATCGAGGAGATCATTACGCAGTACCCGTCAGCTTCCGACGCGAACATACTCAATATACAACAGCTTCACCTCCAGAAACTTGTACATATACTTTTTACTAACCCGCATTTCTGGACTACTAATCTTCATTCAAGTCTGCATCCTTACGTTAATACAATTATTTTCTATCTCAATTACTGGTCATTGTTCATTTATTTGTGCGGATCCCATTCCCAGGATCCACAACTCTCTCTCTCTCTCTCTCTCTCTCTCTCTCTCACTCTCTCTCTCTCTGAGAAGGGGGTCACTTCGGACATAAAAAGATAAAATTGTAACAGAAACAATCCCTAAAATTTCCAATGGACAATCTGCAATACTCAAAATGGCAGTTTTGTCCTGTGATGTTTTAATCAAAACAAGAAACCCAATGTCTGACGTTAAATTAATTTTCTTTTCTACACCTTTTCGTTGTCACCCAAGCATTTCATCTGTTCTTAAAGGAAACTGGGAGCGTCGTCATCTCTGCGATTTGACGTCATTCTCGCTTCTGTTTTTTAGCCAGTTTCTTGCTAAAGTCTTCGTCTATTCTTTCCATTAAAGCGCTATACACTGTTCGGTCAAGCCGACGATGACGCTGAAAAAATGAAATTAAAAAAAACAGCACTTGGTAAATTGTTATTTCATAATTTTAAATACTTTTTACCTTAAGCAAGGCAATAAAGCCACTAAAACGGAAGGATTTACTTACATTGAAAGAATCTTAAAGAAATATTATCGAGAAGAGAGGGAAAGAAATAAAAGAGGTGACCGATGCTGTAGATTCTTCTTTAGAGAATTTCAAGAATATCTAAGAACATAACAGAAGCACCAGACCAGATGTGCCAATAATATCCGATGTGACACGATAACTAGGCGTATATTAAGGTGGATTTGTAAAATATCTATTTTATTATAATAGATTAAGAATAGAAAATGGTTAAGAATAGAAAAATAGCTTAAAACGTGTTTCGTTTAACAAAAGTGAAAAAGAAGTGGAAAAAATAAACAAATAAACGTTTTTTCTTTTATAAGTAAATTTGTGGAAGAGAAAAGGGTATCAAATTACTGTTAAATCCTACCAGTCTTCCAATGAAATATTTGACTAAGTGATTTGATGTGATTAAAGATAAAGTTTAGGAAACAGATTTTTGAGTGACCACGTCAAAAAAACTGTCTTTACTGTGTCTTGATCACACATTAAGAAAATAAAGAAAAGATAATAGAATTTTCCCTTTCTCCAGGCAATAAAAAAACGCCTGGTTACGGGTAAAGTGTCAGGGCTATAAAAACATCCGACGGCCTTCACACGGAAGCTTTATTAAGATAAAAAGATAAAAAAATCCTGGAAAATACGTCGTTGGAGGCTGACTGCAGGCGAGATGTCTGCGGGATGTTTACACATCAAAGGAAGCAAAATTTAAGTACCTTGAAATTTTGGACTTACAGTCACCAATGCTTATCTTTTGTTTTAAGCCGGTAGTCTCTAATGGACTTCCGATTATTTCAATATAAATACAAGAGATTTTTCTGAGCCGATGAGTTCAGTTCAGTTCAGTTCAGTTCAGCCGGGCGTGGGCTTGAAGTAGCTATGTGTGTCAGGCACACTGAAGAAGGGAAACTCCGTTCGTCTGAGTCGGTCGGTTCGGCATTTGATCTCCATTAATTAGTTAGAGCTGAGTGTCACATCGCCTGCCCCAACTGCAAGACTAACTCTGAACGACATAAAGCATCGATTTAACTCATCCAAGTTGTGGAAGTTCGTTCCTTCAATAGTTTATCTTGTACTCCCAGATTGAGACTCTCGATGTTTTCAATCAACTCCCGAAAACATCAGAGCATGGAGAACGGCCGCCGGAGGAATTGTTCGGACCTCCATCTGGGGTGTTACATCAATTCACGGACGAATGGAGGTACCTTCTTGTAAAGTAAGTACTTCACTCATTTTCAATACCTAACTTTTAAAATGAATTTAAAAAAAAGTTTTCTTAAAACTTTTATTTTAGTTTTAATTGACAGCTAAATGATTAAATTTTACTATTTCCAGTAAGCAAAATACTCTGGTGTATTTAAAACAGAAATCATATTAATTGGAATTTAAAATTTTGAAATAGTTTAAAATTAAAATTTTTTGGCCATTTTAGAGCGATCGATATATTTATAAACAAAAGTTAATTTTTGGTTTTCAAAATCTTGCAAAAATAACATATAAATCTATGACATGTTATTTTTGGAAATTTATCAGATTTAATGTTAATTTAATCTGATTTACACAAGTATTACTTATTTATAATGTGAAATTTGAACTAAAACTATTTCTTAATCAAGGAGTGTTGATCTTTCTCTTCTTTCCCGTATTATTTGACATGTAACGACAGACAGATGCGAGATAAGCTAAGTGGTTATGGTGATCACAAGTGACATAATTGTCTAAATTTATTTTGGTGTAAGGGGAAGAAAACGTAAAACACATGTTTTTTTTAATGTACAGACAGAATTCCCCACCACACACATAAAAAACTTGAAATACACCAAAAATAGAAATTTTTTAAAATTATTTTAAAAATACGATGGCCTGATGGTTTGTATTAAACTGTTCAATTTTCGATTGAGTAAATGTAGTCTTTACTTAATAACTTAATAATTTAACATTTACAAGTGTTTGAAACATTTTAAAATATTTTTGAAAGTTTATGAATTATTATAATAAAAACATTGTTTCATGCACACTGCAATCGTTAGTTACAGACTGAAAACTGACTGGTTTAGAAAAAATTCTGTCTGTCTATCTTCAATGTTTAACGTTTGTATTGTTACGTGTTAAGGTGTAACAAATGAAAAAATGATTGACCAAAACAGAGAGCTTAATCACAAACAAATATTTAATTTACGATAACACAAAATAAAAATATATTACAAATATACAATTTTTGCATTCAAATAGAAAACATAGAGTTTACTACTGACAGAGTGACGGGTAAGTGTTACGAAGGGGAAGGAAGATGTCAAGTAACTTTACCCAGTTAAGCTAGCAAAGTAGTTGAAGTGCTATACTTTTGGGAAATTCTCGTGTATAAAGAATAATTTCCAGTATGGTCAATGAAAGAATCAAAAACTGTATTTATCCACTTAGTTCCATGAGGTTCTCTTTCAGGTTTTAGTTGCTCGGCAACTTTTAGTAGAGATACTTTCGGCTGGATATACATATCCTGAATCAGGCCAGAGTTGATAATGTCAGCAAATCCTTTTAACAACTATCTACTCTCTTCTCAAAACCTATTTTTATAGGGGCTAACACCTAATTTGCATAGTTCTCGAATCATCTCGAATCTACTGGAATAATGTAGAATCTTCCAAAACGTTCTATTCTTAATTTCTCTATTTAACGACTATTTTATGAATTAAAACGTTTTGTAATAACAAGTAGGACTCAATAGAATACGTTACTATAAATTTTTAAACATTATTAATATTATTTTTTTTATACATAAATGCATTCTCGTAACAGTAATAATGAGTTGACTAAAAAGTGTCTTGTTCAGCAATGGCAGAATATTTGTAGCGTAGGGAGCTGGTTAATGTTTCTTTGATTCGGCCTTGTGTCAGACTTAACCGAACTCCCTACAGCTTCCAAGTTTTATGCAGAGTTATAATCATCAGAAGGTTTTTCATCATCAGAAGTTTGGTTGTCGGCACGTTGTAATATGTGGAATTGTGTGGAAAAGCGTAAGAAGAATAAAATATACATTTTGCATTTTAAAATAGAAATTTATTCAAAGGACGAATAACATAAGTTGTAGGAGTTAAGATACCAAGAGTTCATACAAAATATTCTAGTAGTAATTGTTAAAAGAGATAAGGAGATAGAGAAAGAGAACAAGGTGCGACCTCACCATATTGTGCAGGGGGTTACATAGGAATGTTATGAGGAGTGAGATATTGTAGGGGGGTGTCAGGAAGAGAGTAGGAGAGGGAAGAGAGTATTTTGAGAGTGGGGTGGATATAGAAAAAGCAAGAGAGAGAGAGAGGATGTAAGTTAGTGAGACAGGAGATGACTATTGACTTTACATTTAAATTCTTGGAGATTATAGCTGTCAGGAAGGCAAGTATGCGGAAGAGAATTCCAAAGACGGGAAGTGTGATGAGTAGAATTTGAGTTTACAATTTATCGGTTTCACAGTAAAAGGGTGGGACCTAGTTGCTAATTTTGTGGCTTGAGGAAATTCGTATATAGTGGGTACCAGTGAGCTAATTTCATCGAAGCTGAAGCCATGAAAGTATTTGTAGAAGAGACACAGGGAAGCCACACTGCGTTGGTGAGAAAGCGACTGTATCGTAGCTGCCAAGTCGGGATCGCTCACATTACAGATTCTCCGTTGGATTCGGTCGAGAACACCTAAGTGGATAGCTGGAGCACCGGACCAGATATGGCAGCAATACTCAATGCACGGGCGGATGGTAGACTTGTATATGTGCGGGATTGTTTAGGACGGGAAAAACTTCCTGGCCATACACAGAGAACCGACTTTCTTAGCAGCAGATTTAGCTATGGATTCTATATTGTTATTCCACTTGAGATTTGGTGTGAGAGTTAACCCTAGGAGGCGCAGTGTTTCGCTTTCACGGAGAGAAGCCGGATCCATGTTAACGGGCAGGAGGAACGATTGTCTGTGGTGGTTATTAGGATAGCAGCTTTGTTTTGGAAGCATTAAAATTGACGAGCTATTTCTTACTCCAGTCCAACCACAGATTGGAGGTCCTTTTCAAGCTCGGCAGTGAGGTTTGCTTTTTCAGCCTTGGTAGATTTTTAATCGAGACGAGATTAAACCATAGTGTCGTGAGCATATATGCCCACTTGGGATCTTATTACATCAGGGAGATCGTTAATATAGATAAGGAAAAGCGTAGGACCTAGAATAAAGCCTTGAGGGATACCCGCATTCATGTGATAGTATTGGGAGCCTTGTCCGTTCAATACCACCCTCATTGTACGGTTTGAAAGGAAGGACTGGATTAGGTCAAACAATTGCCCATAGCCCTGCAGATTGCATAGAAAGCCAGCATGCCAGACACTGTCAAACGCTTTGGAGATGTCAAGGGCCACAGTTCGGGTTTCTCCGTTTTTGTCGAGGGCCTGGTGTATATACTCTGTGATGGTCGTGAGCATATCAGCAGTAGACCTGGGGAAGCGGAAGCCATACTGTTTGTCAGCGAAGAGTCTATGGGTTGTGAGATGTTGTACCACCATCAGGCTTCGAACACTTTGCCAAAGATCGGTAGGAAGGCTGATATGGCGATAATTTGCAGAGTCAGAAGGTTCTCCAATATTTTTATATATAAGAATCACGGAGGAGGATTTCCAGCAGGCAGGAAAGCAGGAAGCAGAAAGGCAGAAGTTATAGAGTTTAGAGAAAGAACAGAAGAGAGTTCAGGAGCACATTTCTTTAAGACAATGATGGGTAAACCGTCGCAACCGCTCGCCTTATGGGGATCAAGCTTAGAAATTATTTTGGAGATCACCGAGATTTGGGAAAACCAGGATTTCACACGTCATTGTGAATTTTTGTAAAAGTGAAGAGAGTTGATTTAATGATCCGCTACATATCCACATTATTAGTAGGCAGATATGACTTTTACATACAGCCGCGCAAATGGTAATGGACGCGAGGCTGCATGGCTGTATCAGATTGCGTTTCTAAATCGAAAACAGCTGAGTCATCCAACCATTGCTGCTGTTTATCGGCGAGTTGCTGAGACAGAACCCGTGATACCAGAAACTATGGATCGAGGAAGACCGAGATCCACTCGTACGCCTGACCACGAACAACATATTCTACAGGCTGTTGGTGACGATCCAGTTATCAGTACACTTCAAGCGTCCTAGTACCACATCTCCTAGTACCACATGGAGGGTACTTCAAGAGTAGCTTCCTGTATTTGTATCACTTGCAAAATGTGCAGGGTCTTTCGTCTTCTGGTAACTCACTTCGGAAGAAATTTTGCTAATGTTTTATTGCGCAATCTACTGATTTGTTATTTGTCTCTTCAATCTTTTTTTACTGACAAAGCAACAATTAAAATAGATGGAATAACAAATTTACACAACCAAAATTTGTCGGCGGATCGAAATCCCTATGGAACAATAGACAACAGCATCAGTTTATGATTAATGTGTGGCCTGGAATTCTAGGTGACAGTTGTTGATAATGTCCGCCATAATTTATGGATATATCGTATCGTTGCAGCACGTAATCTATTCAATGAAACACCGTCAAAGATTAACACTCCCGAATCAGACACTGTCTTGAATCGGATTTGATCTTGAATAATCGGAAAAATATGGCCGCCTTTTATACACGTCGCATTGACTATTTTGAGCTTCCTGATTGGTTAAGCCTTCTATTGGTGGGCTATAAAATGGAATGGCCCATGAGGATCACCACAGAATATAATATGCACCACATTTTTCATTAAATTTCTTAAATCTATATTATATATTGTATATAGTTGCATTTTTATTGTCATGGGTTTTCCCCCCTTTTTAGGTGCCCCTTGTAAATATGTGGTATTGTGGTGTATGAAGAATTGGGAGGTGATAGATGGGTACTTGTGGTGAATGTGCAAATTGTAATGAGTGAATTGGTCGTGATAGTGTTTAGCTAGGTATAGGATAGATTACTGCTAACCAACCTCTACCCCTCCTATATATATAGTAATTCGCAGACAGATCTGTTTCGCTTATCAGTACGGTTAGATAGCCGATTGCTTTTTACCCAGGATTGAAGCCCGACCGCTCGGTAGAAGGGGGCAGACGTTTTACGATGTATATTATCATTATACACGCCCAATAGCTGAGAGTATTCTAATTCATTGCTGAATGAACGATATATATATATATATATATATATATATATATATATATATATACACAAAAATCTAGAGTGAGCCAAAACCTACCGCGGTTTCACACTTTGGCTCACTCTAGATTTTTGTGTGTCTTTGCTCTACTTTTGTATATTTTCTTTTGTACTTTGTATCGAGCACTTTTTCTTGTGGTTAGTTCCGTTTGGTTTTTTTTTCTTTACTGCGGAGTATTGAATGTTTTGTTCTTGTTCCGCGGGTTTCTTTTTTTTCTCCCCATTTATCCGACGTCTTAGTGCACCGGATTGTAACGGAATTAGGTTCTGTCTGTTAATGGTTTTTTTGGAGGTTTATTTTAGTATAAATTTACGGCCTACATACTTACAGAGTCTATTTAGTTATTATATTTATATATATATATATATATATATATATATATATATATATATATATATATATATATAACTTAAGCATTATTTTTAGTGGATACTCGTATTTAAGTTGAAGCTCCGTTTATTTATTAAATAGTATATTTATTTTCGTCTTCCGGTCTGAATATTAGAGAAATCTTGTAAGAAAAATATGCTCTTTCCGACAGGAATCGAACCCACGTTCTCAAATACCAAAAGAAGGTAAAATGTTCATATCAACATATGTCCAAAAGGTCATCGTTGTATTTCAACTCCACAACTCATAACAAATGTTCAAAATGTCCACCGCTTGTTTCTACAGACGCATACACCCGTCAGATGATTAACTGGCGCACCCTTTCAGATACACGGTGTCGAATGGTTTCTACCGGTCCTACCTACCCTACCCTAACCTACCTACCCATTTTTCAAGGAAGATGTCAGTCAATGCATTGGGAACAATGTGTCTAAAATGTGCTGAAGCTCTATCGTACACGAACCACATACGTCTTCGTATTAGCAGGAGTACATCCTCTAGCAGTTTTGGAAGTGTGTTTGAAATAATGTCCCTGCAAACAGCACCTGTAAAACGTGCTGGGAGAACATCTGGACCTACCAGACTGTTGTTGGACTTTTTTTGTACATATTATATACAATATTTTATCATATAATAAAATTATTCTACAAATTGTGGCACAAGGCCGAAAGAGGATCTTGAAAAGTTAAAATGCAATGTCCATCGTTATCTTTTGTCTTTTTAATTCCTCTTCTTTTATTGTTCTCTCTCCTTAATTATGTTTTCTTCTTCCCATATTATTATAAGTCCTATGCTAACAGTTTCTTCTCTCGCTTGTGGAACTCTCTTCCGGCTTCTTGCTTTCCACTCAACTTTGATCTTCAAAAATCTAAATGCAATGTCAATTGTCATCTTATGTCTCCTAAAAACATATTTCTTTGTTGTCCTCGCTTCTTAATTGTTTTGAGATCTCCCCCTTTTGTATATGATAATGAACACGACCGAGAGTACATATATACTCCGGTCTCAGAGAGAACAGTAGCTGCCATAGAGTTGAGAGTAATCGTACAGATCCGTTAGAGTTATCGGAGAGTAACAAAACTGATACGAGAGATAGCGAATTTACCCAGAGACTACCGCATCAGAAGCCAGACTAGCTCTGAGTTCCCCTCATCTTGAATAATCTACACGGATATACTATTTCCAATGACTTCACTTCAAGACTTATATATATTTATTTTCTTACTAATTGTATTCCTGGATTTACTAACCTGCGTTCAAGTTTGTATATTACTTTTAATATAACCTACTTTTCTCTCTCCATATCTGTTTTGTTGATCATTATTTTGTGCGGTACCTCACCCGGAATCCACAACATTAATAAAAATTTTACTCAGATTCCTTCACACTCTGCGCCTTAGTGATTGTACCGCCTTGCTTGGGGTCAAATGATTCACAAGTAGTCTGAAAGAATTGGAGTTTTAAAATCAGGACATAGAAGTTTGTTACTGCCTTATGTGACTATCAAGTAAAGTTGGTCTTTTTTGATTTTAGAGAATAAAATAGTTGTATTGACTTACTGTGAAAGCGGCATATCTTTTACGATAAGGTTCTTTTTGCAAAATCAGTGATGGCACCCACTGGGGGTCGGGTGTTCTCCGGGTGGACCAATGGGTTTGGATTTTTTGAAGATGTTTCGGTTGGCTCTGATCAACTGTAATGAAAATTCCTGATTAAACATCCGCACATTGATTATAGATAGTACGACAATAAAAGCTTCATTGCATGAACCATTTCTTTGTGGAAACGACTCCCAAGATGATACTTCCTCACTCACAGTAATCTCAACCATGTTGTAGCTAATAGTCAACTGTTATATTTTCCTCCTCATAACCCCATATTCTGAGCATGTTACTCTATAACACCCTAACTCGAGTGGCTGATAGGTCTTCTACAGGGTGATAACAACTGTTAAGAAAAGTAAGATATTTGGCATTGTAAGATTATTTCAAACAAAAAAATTGAATTGTATGAGTAGGTAAATGAAGGCTATCACAATGCGTTTAGGATAATAAAGGAAAGTAAAGAAGGTATTGGGTATTACCTATTTATTATTCATTACTATTTCGAGATCAGTAGGTATTTGAAGGCTATCACAATGCGTTTCGTATAATAAAGGAAAGTAAAGAAGGTGTTGGGTATTACCTATTTATTATTCATTAATATTTCGAGGTCAGTAGGTATTTGAAGGCTATCACAATGTGTTTAGTATAATAAAGGAAAGTAAAGAAGGTATTGGGTATTTCCTATTTATTATTCATTAATATTTCGAGGTCAGTAGGTATTTGAAGGCTATCACAATGCCTTTAGTATAATAAAGGAAAGTAAAGAAGGTATTGGGTATTTCCTATTTATTATTCATTAATATTTCGAGATCAGTAGGTATTTGAAGGCTATCCCAATGCCTTTAGTATAATAAAGGAAAGTAAAGAAGGTATTGGGTATTACCTATTTATTATTCATTAATATTTCGAGGTCAGTAGGTATTTGAAGGCTATCACAATGCCTTTAGTATAATAAAGGAAAGTAAAGAAGGTATTGGGTATTACCTATTTATTATTCATTACTATTTCGAGATCAGTAGGTATTTGAAGGCTATCCCAATGCCTTTAGTATAATAAAGGAAAGTAAAGAAGGTATTGGGTATTACCTATTTATTATTCATTACTATTTCGAGATCAGTAGGTATTTGAAGGCTATCCCAATGCCTTTAGTATAATAAAGGAAAGTAAAGAAGGTATTGGGTATTACCTATTTATTATTCATTAATATTTCGAGGTCAGTAGGTATTTGAAGGCTATCCCAATGCCTTTAGTATAATAAAGGAAAGTAAAGAAGGTATTGGGTATTACCTATTTATTATTCATTACTATTTCGAGATCAGTAGGTATTTGAAGGCTCTCACAATGCCTTTAGTATAATAAAGGAAGGTAAAGAAGGTGTTGGGTATTACCTATTTATTATTCATTAATATTTCGAGGTCAGTAGGTATTTGAAGGCTATCCCAATGCCTTTAGTATAATAAAGGAAAGTAAAGAAGGTATTGGGTATTACCTATTTATTATTCATTAATATTTCGAGGTCAGTAGGTATTTGAAGGCTATCACAATGCCTTTAGTATAATAAAGGAAAGTAAAGAAGGTATTGGGTATTACCTATTTATTATTCATTAATATTTCGAAATCAGAATCTCATCTTCGGAATGGTGGGGAGCTTGGCTTCACGTTTCTGTGTGTGTGTTTATGGTTTATATAAGTGAGAACCAGGTACGTGTCACATGTTATAAAGTATCGGATAAATATTAAAATGTAGAAGATAAGTCTTGTTTTTTTTTGTTTTTTGTTTTTTTAACTCTGTGTGTTCCAGCGCGTTCTATTTAAATAAAATAAGAGAAAATAGTTTTGAATTTATTCGCCGAGAGAATATATTAAACTGAAAAAATGAAAAATGGCTTCACATTTATCAATCCTGTATATCTTAATGAAGACAATCTTATAGACTGGCGCTACATAATCACAGAGTGCTTTACCAAATAGCATAAACTTAACAACTTGAAGACTTCCAACAATAGCAACAACTAAAATGGACAGCAGATGTAATTAAAATAGAAAATAATGACAATTAAGATGATGAACTTCACAATGCCTTAAACAAAAGATTAGAAAGGAAACTCCCATAATCAAACTGCGCGGTATGAGTGAACATGCGAAGTCTAATTTAACGAAAATTTCTTTTAAAAGATATTTTATAACATAGAAATGTTTTGCAACACTTTGACGTATGTTGAAGTCCTCATGGCTGGTTTGTTTGGAAAATATTTTGACAAGGACCCAATTTTAGGTTCAATAATTTTCTTTAATTAAATTTCATACGACTTCATGGTAAACAATATTTTTTTTTCTTTTTGAAAACCTTACTCTTGAGCATGCAACATACCACTAGCCATACGTAAACACTTCTGTAGAGGCCTCTGCTATGCTCGTCAAATAGGCCTTGTGTCAAACACAACCAAAGTTCTCACAATTTAAAACATCAGAAGGTTGAACGAATGGTTGGAAAAATAGAAAAATAGAAAAGTAGAACCTGCCGTATGCGACCACACACACACACACACACACACACACACGCGCGCACACACACATATATATATATATATATATATATATATATATATATATATATATACAGCGCCCACCTGTTGTTAACGACCGTTTTTCTATGCACTGATGATTTGCTAATGTTAATTGACCTTTAGTGAGCGATACCCACCCCACCCCCACCCCCCACAACACGACCAGTGGCTAAGATCAACGAGTGAAAATCACTGATCAAGTAACCGCTTTAAAAAAATCCATTTTGGTCGTACACTGCGAAGTTTTAATGGCACAACGGAACGGCAAGTGATTTATGTTCCATCGGAACGTGACGGTAGGCAGATTCTGCCTAGGCCAAAAGTTCGGGCAGAAGAGAACAACATTCTTCTTCGGTTGCCGTTAGCTGAAAGAGTGTGACTAGGGCTTGGGTCACTATCAGGAGTAACGTCACCGGCGGTTGTCATGTGACCACGTGACTTTATCTCGACCAATGGGAGATGAGCATCTTTTGTATTCTTACAAGGATATATGTTACTTCTATAAAACTACCTTCAGGCTATCTGTATAATTTGTTATTAGGTGTGTAAGAATTATTTTTCTGTATTTCAACTGAATGGTAATTATTTTTTAATATTTATTGAAAAATATTTTCACGGTTGAATTTTTTCAATTATAAGTTTTTGTCGCTATTATTAAAGCGAAATTTTTGTATTTAAATTATATAAACGTTTAATCCCGACGGTTTCAGGATTTATTCCAAAAGTTCCTTCCTTGGAATATGAGCGTTTTTTTTTTTGTTTTTTTTTTCTTTGTCTTAAGTACAAATTTGAATATGTCGTTGGAATTGAACGCTTCCGTTGACATATGTACTAATTTCAAAATCTATCGCAATGCTGAAAAAAATTAGCGTTTGCTAAATTTTTCGTAATAGTCAGCTTGTCAAAATATTTTCAGAATGTATCTGAACGTCACTTGTAACGGACGTATTTTAGATCTCCGATCACTCTTTCGGATATTTCGGAAAAATCGTTATTTAATAGAGGTAGAATTGTATTGTAAATCGCTATAGACGTTTTACAAATGCCCTCTATATCAATATTTATATATATTAACTGTGTTAATAGGTAATTTATTTCAAGTTAAAATTATTGTTTTCTTAACTTGAATGTAAATGACTCTTTAGACTTTCCGCCTATAATATAAAAGTCACTTATATTTAATATAATAGGGTGAATATAACCTTTGTTGGCTCTTTAGACTTTCCGCTTATAATATAAAAGTCACTTCAATATTTAATATAATAGGGTAGATTTAACCCTTTGTTTACAATATGCGTATTTAATTTACGTATATATTATTTTAGAAAACACATCGGTAAAGTTTTTTTCTATGTGTAAAATCTTTAATATATTATAGCTCAAAATTAAATATTGAGCTTTTAATAATACTGTCTTTTTTGATAAGTAAAAGACAATAAGTTTCCGTTTTAAGTAATTTACGGAAAAGTTTTTTAACAGCTGGTTTTCAACCAGTGGAAGGGAAATAACTTACACCATTTCAGTAAGTCTTTCTTCTTAACTAATTGTAATATTTATTTTTCGTTAACATTTGTAAAAATCTGTTACGACGTTTATCGTATTTGCTTAAAGGACCTTTTAAGCAGACAATCTATTGTATTATCATTGTACTTTTACTATTAATAAAGATTGTTTTTTTTTGGGATTGGATTCTCGGAATTTATAATTTTTACTTCGATAACTGTAACAATATTTCCTAAAACCACAGACGAATTTTTTTTATATTTAACTTCTTTTATATTTATTGCCATGTTTACGACGTTTCATCCGTTGTACGCTCAAGCCTTCCTCCTGCTCATGCTTTAATATTTATGACTACAGCCGGAAATGACAATTGACATTTATTCGTTTAATCCCAATGGATTCCTAAAACCTAATAAGTCGCAAAGGTGTACTGAGATGGAAACAAACTGAGAAAACGTTGTTGAAGATTAAAGACAATAAAATATATTATAGCTCAAAATTAAATATTGAGCTTTTAATAATACTGTCTTTTTTGATAAGTAAAAGACAAATTAATTAATTTTCCGTTTTGAGTAATTTACGGAAAATTTTTTATCAACTGTTTTAACCAGTCAAAGGGAAGTAACTTATAACTTTTTAGTAAGTCTATCTTCTAAACTTATTGTAAAATTTATTTTCATTAACATTTGTAAAAATCTGTTACAACATTTATTGTAGTGGCTTAAAGGAACTTTTAAGCGGTCTATATTTGTATTATAATTGTACTTTTAACATTAATAAAGATTGTTTTTTGCATTGGACTCTCGGAATTTATAATTCTTACTTCGATAACTGTAACAGTAATTCATAAAACCCCAGAAAAATATTTTTAATTTTTTTTGTTTTTCAGATGTAAAGAGATATCGTGTTTATGGTTAGGTTCCATTCACAAGCTGTCCCTTTTTATAGATGGCAAACCTCTCGATGCTCTGTCACTGTTTCCATGGAAAATGATTGGGCGAACTACATTTCCTTGTTGCGTCAGTTCTAAGTTTCAAGGCAAGGACACCCTATACTGCTTACATCGTAGAAAACCACCAACATCCCCTCTGTATTCCATTTGGGAGAAATAAGTTCCACTTTAATAGCTTCTTGCCGGGCACAACTACTCTGTGGAACCGACTCCAAAGAGGACGTTTCCCCACTACAATCTTAACTTATTCAAGGTTAGGGTTAACCGTTATCTTCCACCCCTGTTCACACAAATTGCCTCCTAACGTAACCCTCGACCACGAGTGGAACCCCTAGTCAACCTTACTATTAAATGGTTCTGGGCATGACTGTAAAATGTATCCGGTAGCAATGCCTCTGACTGGGAGATTGTGAAGAGCATGGAACCACCTCTTGTTGTTCCCAGGTCTACCCTGACCCAGAGTGGTAGCACCTGTTAGGGTCCCAGCTATGAGCAAATAGCTAAACCCTAAACTGAGGTCAAAGCACGATGAAAGTATAAAAATACACTTTTATAGAAATATATACATAAAAATAGACTTCTATAAAAAAATATGCATTTCTGAAGGAAACATTACCATAACACATTTTTGAAGGAAAAAATTATTCTTAGCAAAATATTTTTGAATACAAAGCTAGAAGAGATTTTCAGTTTTCTAAAATAAAAAAGAATAAAAACAAAATTTTGATTAAAATCTGACTAAATTAACCTTCTCTCTATCATTCAGTCAGTTAAGTGCCATACGTGATACACGCTTTGGGCGATCATGTCTCGAAAGAGACATGACTGACTGGACAGAAGATTATCCCGCAGTAGGTTGCCATTGCTTTCTTCGGTAGAATGGTTGCCAGCCAAGGCTATAGAACCTAATCTGTCCTATTATTTAAGCAATAACTGGAGGGAATAGACGGATTAATACATTTCCCAAGGGTATTTGTGTGTAATTGAATGCAAGGAATTCAACTGGAATTCGAACTCGGACATAATTTGTCATTCCGAGTCGATATCCACAGCACCACAACGCACACCCGGGTATTAAATTACATTTTAACTTAACCATGGCCAATTTTTACACAATTCCTTTCCTTGTCCACAAGCTATTGTTACTAAGTGAAAGAAAAGATAAAATAAATTGACTGCTTTTTGTCCTCTCATACGTGATTATATTTTGTGTAATTCGAGGAGCATAGTTGATTAAAGTATAGATTTTTTTTATTTTCGTGAAAACTGCTGTTCAATGAAACAAGGCCGAATTATATTCGCTTTCATCTACATAGTGCGTTATGGTACAGTAGATATCGGCTCGGAACGAGAAACCGGAGAGCCGAGTTCGAATTCCAGTTGAATCCATTTTATTCACTTACGCGCAAATACCCTTGGGAAATGTATTAATCCATCTCTTCCTTCCAGTTATGGATTAAATAGCAGGACAGATTGGGTTCTATAGCCTTTGTCGGCAACCAGTCTATCGCAGAAAGCAATGGCAACCTACTGAGGGATAATCTTCTGCCCAGTCAGTCATGTCTCTTTCGAGACATGATCGCCTAAGCGTGTATCACGTATGGCACTTAACTGACTGACTTATCTACGTAACAGAACCAAACTTTAAAGGGAGATAATTTGAGGATTTTTTTAAATCAAATTACTTCCCTTGATAAACGTCTATAATTAATTTTATCTTGTCTTGCCATTCGGCTTGGTTAACAATTTGGGTTCGGTAGGAAGGAGTAAAATTTAAAAGTCGACCTCTTTATTATTATTATTATTATTATTATTATTATTATTATGTCATTTTTCATCATATTTCTATTTCTGCTTTGGTCTCACTACCAACCAAGTCTGCGGGGAGACCTAAGGCAGGTCGTGGCGTGTTGTTATGACTCCATTTCATGTTTTTCTATCTTCCCTATCATCCCTAGCATTACATAGATGAAGTTTTCCTTAGTGTGTGGGCTGTACTTAATAAGACAATTTTTTGTATATCTCTTAAGCTGGGGTTTCCAGGGATTCTTTCAATGTGTTGTTTTGTTCCATTTTTTATCATTCCAAGTGCACCTACTATCACTGGCACAACTCTTGTTTTCAATTTCCACATTTTTTCTATTTCAATTTCCAGGTCTTTATATTTTGACAGTTTTTCAAATTCCTTGATTGCTATGTTACAATCCGTTATTATTATTATTATTATTATTATTATTATTATTATTATTATTGGTTTTGATTAGGGTTTTTGCTAAGTATTTTGTCCTAGCACGCTTTTCAACCGGAGTCATTCTCATCTCGCCAAACTGACAACATCTTTTTTTTTTTTTTAATATCTAACTATGTAAACCAAGAAAAAAATGGAGGTGACAGCTTATTAAGTGGGCATAATTTCTATCGGAACAACCAGAAAATGAAATTCTGCACAGTCATTTTCCTTAAGGAGTTGCAGAGAAATGTGGGTGACGTTCTAATGAACAAAACAAGATCTTAATTTAAAATTCAAATCTGACTCATTGTTAGAAATAAACGAATTTTCTCGAATTTACAAACTTTACTTAACACACACAAAACTTGAGAAATTTCACACCTCGATGCGAAATGTTTGTCGTCCAATGGAAAGGCCAGAATCACATCCGGGACTGAATTCCCGGACTGTTATATAAGAGACAATGAATGTTTATTGTTTTATCATGAGCCGTTCTAAACATCGTATTTTGACTTTAATTTAATTTATTATATGGCAAATTTAAAAAAATAAAATAATTAATGACATCAATAAACCTCATATATATGTAAAATACATAGATGACATCTTCATTTTAGCTAAAAATATTGATCAAATTACACAACTTAAAAACAAATTTGAAAGTCACTTCGTCCTCAAATTTACATTAGAACTTAATATTAATAACAAAATCCCATTCCTTGATGCATTCATTGATTCTAGCACACATAAATTTACTACTTCTCTATATAGGAAACCAACTAGCATAAACTCGTGTCTTCTTAATTATAATAGTGAATGCCCCCGGCGATATAAGTTAGCTGTTACAAAAAACTTAATTCAACGCACACAAATGATATCTTCTTCCAAATCTATATTTTATAAAGAATTACACAGCATTAAGCAAATACTTGTCAATAATGGATTTTATAACTTCGTTATTGGTCAACAAATTAAAACGTATCTCAACAAAGTTAACAATAACTCTAGCAATATTGATAATATTAATAATAATGGTTTACATCAAAATAGACATAACACCATTAACTTATACTATTGCAACCAAATACATAATAATTACAAACAAGATGAAAAAACTATCAAAATCATAATACGTAGAAATGTTAAATAATAATAAGCAAATTACGCTCATCATATATTATAAAAAATTCAAAACAATTGACCTCATAGTCTCTAATAACCCTACAAGCACTCAACTAAATCCTCTACAGAGAATTAATATAGTGTACCGATTTACATTCCCGTTCAGAGATTGTATCTCTGGTACTAATAATAAACCCACTACATATATTGGTTTTACTACAACCACGCTCTCCCGTAGACTTACCTGTCACCTTATTGATCAGAGTACAATTAAACAACATTTCTTAGAAAACTATAGCTATGTAGGTAATATCAGACAGATTTTAGTCAACAATACAATGATCCACATTCATACACACAGTAAAAAGAACCTTCAGATATTAGAGGCCATCTACGTTAAATCCAAACAACCCACACTTAATAAAATCACGTTTAAATCTGGTCATACCACATTACATTGCATTTAAATATATGGTTCTGTTATCATTTCGAGCTATCACGTGGTGTGACGTCATAGAACCGCATTACAAATTTACGAACTGCGTTTGTTATTTTTAACTGTTATTGTTGCTTAGCAAAGTTTTATTTCAACACAAGATAAAATCAACTTTGATGGTTGATGTTTTTTATGTTAACGTCCTTGTAACCTCTCTGAAGATAGCGCATGTGAGTCGAAAGCTTAGAACCAACTTAATAAAAAAGTATCCAAATGTTGGAGAATTTTTGTCTTTATTTTCACCTGAAATTAAAGCCAACATACGATGTTTATAATGGCTCATGATTAAACATAATAGACATCATTGTCTCTTATATTTAACAGTATATGTTTAGAATATATATATATATATATATATATATATATATATATAAAGATTTTTTTTGGGCATCCGGTATTCTGTTTTTAAACACACACACACACACACACACACACACACACACACACACACACACACACACACACACATGATACACTAATGCACACGCACACATAAGAACATATGAGAGAACGCATACCGGATGCCCCCCCCCCCAAAAAAAAGGTAGCAATAAACACGTCCCCAATTAAAGCAGATAGATATAACACCAAATCGTAAAACGACGCCCACTACCACTCTGACAGGGGTGTGAAAATGCCAAATAATCATGCTATCGGACAGGTTAACGGGTCAACGCGTACATATATAAAAGATCACTCACACATATATAAATCATAAACACACATACACAGACATGCCGAAACACACTTACAGGCACACACACACACACACACACACACACACACACACACACACACACACACACACACACACTACGATTAACGACAGCAGTAACAGCGAAGAATGACCACGGGACGTACGTGAAATCAAGCTCTCCTATCAATCAGATTCTGATCTCGAAATATTAATGAATAATAAATAGGTAATACCCAACACCTTGAATACTTTCCGATATTTTTTTTAATCGTTTCACCCCGAGCAAGGCGGTAATGTCACTGATATTCAGGGGGCTACATAAGTGTAAAGAGATTAATTAGAAGAGAGTGAAGAGGAAGACGAACCAGTTAGAAAGGAACAATAGAAGGATGAGAATGCAGGTGTGATGACAGTTTCAAAGGTGGAGAGAAAGGAAAGGATATACGGGGTGGGGAAAGAACTAGAATCAAGTAGTTAATAGATGAGTATTGACATTGCATTTAAAATTTCTGGAGGTTGTAGCCGTCAGGAAAGCAAGAATATGGGAGCGAGTTCCACAGGCGGGAAATGCGAGAGAAGAAGCTGCAGGAGTAGAATTGTCGTCTGCATTTGGAATGTGAATGGGTGGGACCCAGTTGCCAGTCTAGTTGCACGAGTAAACACCTGTTGAGGAGGCACCAGTGACTTAAGTTCGTCCGAGCAGAAGCATGAAAGTATTTATAGAACAAAGGGAGGCCACATTTCGTCGGTGGGGAAGTGGCTGTAGTCGTGCCGCCAAGTCAGTACCTATCACATTACTGATTCTCCTTTGGAGCCTGTCGAGAACACTGAGGTGAATGCGCAGGGGCGCCTGACCATATATGGCAGCAGTACTCCATGCACGGACGAATGGTTGACTTGTATATATGCAGGATGGATTCAGGCGGAAAAACATCCTGGCCCGACACAGTGACCCAACCTTCTTAGCAGTGGATTTAGCTATGGACTCTATGTAGTGGTTCCATTTGAGATCAGAAGAGAGGGTAAGGCCGAGGAGGCGCAGTGTATTGCTCTCAGGGAGAATCGCTTGGTCCATGCTTATGGGAGGCAGGAGAGGTTGATTGACAGAAAACAACTTGGTCTTAGACGCATTGAAATTGACAAGCCACTTCTTGCCCCAATTCATCACAGAGTGTAGATCCCATTCAAGGTCAGCAGCGAGATTATGTTTGTCCGCCACAACGGGTTTCTTACTGATGCGGGAGTAAATTGTGGTGTCATCTGCGTAGATGCCTACTTGGCACTTGATCTCATGTGGGAGGTCGTTGATGAAAATAAGGAAGAGCGTCGGGCCCAGGATAGAACCCTGTGGGACACCAGCATTTGTGCTGTAGGATGAAGAGGTATGCCCATTCAAAACGACCTTCATTTTGCGGTTATTTAAAAAAGATTGGATTAGATCAAGCAAGCGTCCGGTAATATCGTAACCCCGTAGCTTGCATAGAAGGCCAGAGTGCCATACCCTGTCAAAAGCCTTGGAGATGTCCAGAGCAACAGCACGAGCCTCGCCTGACTCATCAAGGGCCTGGAGCGTGTACTCCGTAACGGTTGTTAGCAAGTCGGCCGTGGACCTGTCAAAGCGGAAGCCATACTGCCTATCAGAGAAGAGTTTGTGGGCAGTAAAGTGTTGAACTATTTCAGCATTAATTATGGCCTCGAACACTTTCCCGAAAATTGGTAGAAGACTGATAGGGCGATAGTTGGATGGGTCCGAGGGTTCACCAAAGTTCTTAAAAACAGGAACGACTGAAGAGAACTTCCAGCATGCAGGAAAACAGGAAGCAGAAAGGCAGTAGTTATACAAGATATATATATATATATATATATATATATATATATATATATATATATATATATATATCGTCATGGTTGTTACAATGGTTTATAAAAGCATAGTATCACTACACAAAAAATTTTGCGTTTCGGAGCTACGTTTGCTCCTCATCTGGTGATAAGTTGAAATGAAAAATAAATGGTGAAACGTAGAATATTTGGTATATGTCAGGTAAATTCCGAAAGAGACGAACTCAAAAGAACTCAGTTATATAATCTATAAAAAATTTTCCGATATTTTACAATTTCATGGGTAATACGTATTTCACAGCAAACTTTGCTGCTCGTCAGACCCAATTGATACAACAGTTAATATTTAAAATAATCCAGAAACAAATATGCATACACACACTCACGTGCCCATGTCGAGCATTTGTAACGGTAATCTATAAAAACATTTCCTCGCTCATTCAAAAAACCCCAAAGAGAGAAAGTAAAAGAAAAATATAGAAAATTGATAAACGGAAAGAAGAGAAAGAGAAAGAGAAAAAGAAAAAGAAAAAGAAAAAGAACGAACAGTATAAAGAGAAAGGAAGTTAAACTGAACGTCTTAGATTGACACCAGCGTCTATTGCAATTCATCTTCTTTCTTAGAAAAACATGACATGGAAATTCAACATTAAAATTTAGTTTTAAATATAATGGTATATATTTACGGTAAAAGAAATATATATATATAGGAGGGTATATATAGGCATACAAAAAATTATTAAAAGTCCATGATTAAAAATCCTACAATAGCAAACGGTTAGGGTTAATGGTAGACATAGATAAATCAAATCAGCAGAGGCAGACAAATTCTCTTCAACTCTCAAGTCAGAAAGTGATATGCTAGGGTAATTAAATTAATTTACAACCCATTTATCTTCCAAGATCCAAAAGCACTTTACTTACACATAGTTTTATCTTTTTTTTAGTCAAACTGATTATGCCAAAAGAACATATGCTTTTTTCTGGCGAAACGCGTCGTTGATTTAGAAATTTTCCACTTTGTCTCATCATGTTGACTTTTGTTTCAGTCAGTTGAGTGCCATACGTGATACATGCTTGGGCGATCATGTCTCGAAAGAGACATGACTGACTGGGCAGAAGATTATCTCGCAGTAGTTTGCCATTGCTTTCTGTGGTAGACTGGCTGCCAGCCAAGGCTATAGAACCCAATCTGTCCTGTTATTTGATTCATAGCTAGAGGGGGAAGAGATGTATTATATTATTAAGTAGTAATTTGTATAGGATCAGTTTATTACTTCATAACAATATAAAACCGATCTCCCACTTTATGCCCAGTAAACCTTAATCATCGTTTTTCGCTATGTTCGATCAGTTAAGTGCCACGTGATACGCTGGGCGATCATGTCTCGAAAGGGCGCTGACTGACCCCTGAGGGCAAAAGATTATCCCGCAGTAGGTTGCCATTGCTTTCTGTGGTAGACTGGTTGCCAGCCAAGGCTATAGAACCCAATCTGTCTTATTTTTTTAACCCATAACTGGAGGTAAGAAATGGATTAATACATTTCACAAGGGTATTTGTGCGTAAGTGAATGCATGGAATTCAATTGGAATTCGAACTCGGCTCCCCGATTTGTCGTTCCGAGTCGATATCCACTGCACCACAACGTACATCCGAATAACCCAAACATCCTATTAACCCAAACTTACGGACATCCAAATGTTCGTTTTTAAACCGGATATTGAAAGGGTCTGGTTCGAGTGACGTCACAAGTTCAGGAAGGCCGAAGCTTTTGATTGGTGGAAGCTGAAATGATCAGTTATATAATATTCACTGAAGGGGAAAAAGAAAAAAATCATAAAATGCTAGACATAAAGCTAACTGGATTTACAAATTTAAAATAAAGAAGTAAATAATATTGCCTTGACAAAACTAGACACTTAATGCAACCTACCAACTAAATAACGATTTAAGTGAATTTATCTAAACTGAATTTAGAGTTTGTTACTGCTACTTTAAAAAAATAAGATATTGGATGAAATAAAATTCCCATTCGTCCATATATCAAATATTGTTGTCACATCGGGTCTCGTGCTTCTTGATAAAATCTAAATAAGAATCTGCAATATTATTGGTCCTGACCTGGCATTTCTGCTTCAATCACTTTTGCACCACCGTAACGTATCCTTCCTCTGCCTTTTCTACAAATAATTTTATGGTAATCGTTTTGATGAACTTTCCTCGTTGGTAACGAAACTTTATGAATTTAAGCGCAGAAATAGAGTGTCGGCTAGGTCTCATCATTTCACTTTTAAAATCGTTATATACAACCGTAAGTCCCATGTTAGCAATATCTTCTCTCATATTTCTCTTCAGGTTCTTTGGTTTCTGGTCGACGATGATCTTCAAAAATTTAAATGCAATGTCAATCGTTATCTTCTGTCTTCTTAATTCCTGTTCTTTTATTGTTCTCTCTCTTTAATTATGTTTTCTTCTCATATTATTATAAGTCCTATGTTAACAGTTTCTTCTCTCGCTTGTAGAACACTCTTCCGGCTTCTTGCTTTCCACTCAACTTGATCTTCAAAAATTTAAATGCAATGTCAGTCGTTATCTTCTGCCTTCTTGATTCCTGTTCTTTTATTGTTCTCTCCCCTTAATAGTAATTTTTCATTTTTCTCATATTTTCAGTAATCCCTTTCGTGTCAGTCGTTTCACTGCCTTGCCTAGAGTGAAATGATTAAAATAATAAACTAAAACCTAAAGAGGGAATTTACATTGATTGTGTTAAAAATGCTAAAGGAAATACATCGGTGAAACTTCTAGGAAATAAAGGAAAATATGAACACAAAAAGGGTTTTGATGAAACAAGACATTCAATGCCTTAGTCGTTTGTCATAATAAGTTTGGCTATAATTTCGACTTGGGGAATGCAGTTTTTCTGAAAAAAGAATGTAATTTATTAAGACAAAATAAATCAAGTAAACCATTGGTGTCTTTATCTAATTGTAGGCATTTACTCATTATCCAGTTACTACCTCCACGCCCGGCTGACCAACACCGTAGGTGGAACTAATTTTACAACGAGTTTAAAATTTGGTGGTGAAGGTTTCTTTGCATTTTATACCCGGTATAAGCTAGTTTTTGCTTATGGGTGGTCTAGTTGATTTAAAAATTTATTCTCGAATGTAAATAAATTAGCGGCCATAAATTTAAGATTTGCATTTTTAGCGTTCACTTGATAAAGAATTCTAACCGAAATTTGTTGAATTGTATTCCCCATCCCGACATACAGTACCGGCCATAATTATTAGGCAACCCCAGTGTTTTTAAAAAATGATATATTTCATACTATTTTTTAGTATTTATTGCCGAGTGAATAATTGTAAATGAAAATAGAATGGTTCTTTTGTTAATATTGTGCAATAACATGTGCATCTAATGAATTTATAAATATTTAATAATTACCTTATATTGCAGTTTTATTAAGGAAAGAATGAAGAAAATTTGGGTTGGTTCGGACGAGTTCATCTTTGCTTCCTTGTAAAATTTTGCTAAGTAATAATAACAAAAGAACCATTCTATTTTCATTTAGAATTATCCACTTAGCAATAAACACTAAAAATAGTATGAAAGACATAGTTTCAATCTACAGGCTGCGATTGCTAAATTGTCGCCATTTGCCTTGTAAAATTTTGCAAAGTAATAATAACAAAAGAACCATTCTATTTTCATTTACAATTATCCACTTAAAAATAGTATGAAATACATCATTTCTTTAAAAAACCTGGGGTGGCCTAATAATTATGACCGGTGGTGTATATATATATATATATATATATATATATATAATATGTATGTAGCAAATCTACAGGGTGCGATGGGCAAATTGTCGTTATTTGCCTTGTAAAATTTTTCAAAGTAATAATAACAAAAGAACCATTCTATTTTCATTTAGAATTATCCACTTGGCAATAAATGCTAAAAATAGTATGAAATACATAATTTCTTTTAAAAAGCTAGGGTGGCCTAATAATTATGGCCGGTAGTGTATATATTATTCCTCCGTGGCGAAGTACCAGTCCAACTTTTTTGCTTTTTGAAAAAATTAATTTTTCCATATTCTTCGTTAGCTTGGGAGGGCGCAATGGGTCACTATACGAGAGATTGGCATCAGCCATGCTGACGGAAGACAAAAAAAGTTCTCTCGGATGATTAAAAGAGAGCAGTTTCGTTTATGAAGCGTCAAAACTAAAGTGTTATTTCTTGTCCCATTTAACAACGGCTACTTCGTCATTTTCTAGATCAGCTATCAGTCAAACCATATCAAACTGGTTAGCCTTACAAGAATAAATGGTTGTGCCATCAGCAGAGATACCGTGTTGAGTATTGATTGGAGGGAGGTTCTTTCTAATTATTTTTTTAAAAGTAGGCTGAAACGTTCATATCATTATTATGTCATTTTCTCTTCGTTACATGTGATATTCATTTTAGCTGTTATTGCTGTTAAAAGTCCTCAATGCCTTGGAAGTCTTTTTGTTTTGAGGATGTTCAAATTAAGAAGCCATTCTTTGACCACCCCCCAGGTCACTTTTTAGATCAGTTGCCAATTTGATCTTATCGAACAGCTCATACTAATTTGTTCTGAAACCAACTTTAAAGAGACGTAGACAAGGCGCTCGTTACTTCGTTGCCACAAAAAACATCTCTTTCGACCGTCTTCATCCACAACTGAGGCGTTAAACCCCAGCAGTTGCAGGTCTAAATTTGACAACTCTCAGATAAATCTCAGTCCTTCCTTTAAGGATATTGTTAAGTCTTAATTTTCACGTGGACATTATCGCTTTATCCAGGTTCATTTTTATCAGGCGCTTAAATTCTACTGGACTATCCGTGGCGGTCGAAGAGGAGGGACCAAACTGAACGAGACCAACCCCCGAAGACCTGAACGACGGAAAAGGTAACAGCCACAGCGGGATAAAAAAGCAAGGCCTGTCTTTGACAGACTAAGAGCCCTACAGCCCGACACAACCAGGTTTGCTAGATCTCGCCTGTCTCAATCCCTTTAGAGCCGCGAGGGATGCGCTTCTGGCCTGTGGGTATCTCCGTCGCACAGAGTTGTCTGCCAAACTCAAACTGACGCGAATGGCCTTGTTAAACTCTCTCTGATTCACAACTGTGTCCGCCACCGCCACCAGGGGAGAGAAAGGAGTTGTAAGAAAAGGGGATGAAAATTCCGATACTCGGGTGCGAGCAGGGGCTAACGATACCTAATATAAATGCACCTAAAAAAAAACTTCAAAATTTGTATTATTTCATTTTTCTATATTGGGATAAAATTCCAGTCACTTTGATGCATTTTAGTAAAAAAAAATAAAAATAAATAAATAAAAAAATACTTAATCGATTAGGGAAACGAATTGGAAAATCAAGATTCTTTCTCTTATTCGAACCTACCCCGCGATGGTCATGTGGTTTGGGATCTACATACGGACCAGTCGGGTGTTTACCATTCCTGACGGCGATTCTTCGGGCAGAATTGGGCGTTTGAATACGGAAGCTAATTATGAAGTCTTTGTTATGATTCACTATGTCAAAATTGGCACGATAACGATTTCGCCTCTGGTTTGATTCGAACTCTGATTCGTTTTTTCTTCGCTTTGCAACATCCCTGAAAAAAAAAAGAAGCAAAATTACAATAATGAAAGAAAGTTTGGAAAATCTAACACTCACAAGTCTGACGAGTTTATCGGATGACAAATATCAGAAGGGATAATAAGTAGAGAAATATTGCTTACAGTTACATAGGATAAGATGTTATGAAGAGCCATGATCGACTTACATCACGAGCTTATTTAAATGAGTGACAAGTGCCGGAGGGAATAGTAAGTTTAGAAATATTTTTACAGTTACATGGGATAAAAAGTTGTGGAGAGCCATGATCAACATAACGGGCTCATGTAAATGAACGGCAGGGACTGAAATATGTAGTAAGGAGAGTAATATTTTTTAGAGCAACATAGGATAGGAAGTTGTGGAGAGCTATGATCGACTAAAAAACGGGATTATGTAAAAAGATGACAGGGACTGGACAGGATAGTCAGGAGATAAATATTTCTTGGAAATCCATAGGATAGGAAGTTGTGGAGAACTGTGATCGACTAAATAACGGGATTATGTAAATAGATGACAGGGACTGGGTGGGAAAGTCAAGAGAGAAATATTTCTTAGTGCTCCATAGGATAGGAAGTTGTGGAGAGCTATAATCGACTAAATAACGGGATTATGTAAATAGATGACAGGGACTGGGTGGGAAAGTCAAGAGAGAAATATTTCTTAGTGCTCCATAGGATAGGAAGTTGTGGAGAGCTATAATCGATTAAATAACGGGATTATGTAAATAGATGACAGGGACTGGGTGGGAAAGTCAAGAGAGAAATATTTCTTAGTGCTCCATAGGATAGGAAGTTGTGGAGAGCTTTAATCGACTAAATAACGGGATTATGTAAATAGATGACAGGGACTGGGTGGGAAAGTCAAGAGAGAAATATTTCTTAGTGTTCCATAGGATAGGAAGTTGTGGAGAGCTATAATCGACTAAATAACGGGATTATGTAAATAGATGACAGGGACTGGGTGGGAAAGTCAAGAGAGAAATATTTCTTAGTGCTCCATAGGATAGGAAGTTGTGGAGAGCTTTAATCGACTAAATAACGGGATTATGTAAATAGATGACAGGGACTGGGTGGGAAAGTCAAGAGAGAAATATTTCTTAGTGTTCCATAGGATAGGAAGTTGTGGAGAGCTATAATCGACTAAATAACGGGATTATGTAAATAGATGACAGGGACTGGGTGGGAAAGTCAAGAGAGAAATATTTCTTAGTGTTCCATAGGATAGGAAGTTGTGCAGAGCTTTAATCAACTAAATGACGGGATTATGTAAATAGGAAGTTGTGGAGAGCTGTGATCGACTAAATAATGAGATTATATAAAATAAATGACAGGGAGTGGGAGGGATAGTCAGGAGAGAAATATTTCTTAGAGCTCCATAAAATAGGAAATTGTGGAGAGTCATTATCATGCTAGATAATGGGCTTCTTAGCGTTGAAGGACGCTGTCAAGCAGCTATAGAAACGGGACGCTCCCTGTCGTTTTTCTCTTTCCTCTCTGAAGTGACAACACTAACCGGAGATATCACTGACATGAGGACTTCTTGCCACTTCGTGAGTGAAATTCACGCCCACCCCGGACACGCGTGCCACATTACATTGAAACATTGTTTCCCGCACGACCACCGCAGTTAAGCAACGTCGAACCCGATCAATAACTACATGGATGACCGCTTGGAAATATCACGTGCTGTAAACTTTGATGTGCGGGTGGTGTAATGGATAATGGCTTGGAATTGTTAATTGGAGAGCCGAGTTCCAGTTTCCGTTGGGTTCGTCATATTCACTTACGTGCAAATACCCGTGGGAAAGGCATGAATCCACCACTTCCCCTCTTAACTATGAGTTGATTATTAAGCCTTGTATCACTAAACCATGTTATCTCCCCCACCCAAATTCTTACAATCTAAAAAAATATTCCTGACTTTAAATAACCTGCAAATGGTTGATAAGGCGTAGAAAACGAATTCATCGATCAATGAAATACCGATTAGCTTCACGGGCACATCTATTAGATTAATTTGCATTCTCTGGAATATAAATGTATAGAAACTACCGTGGCCACAAAGTGAGAGATCAGTTTATATATTGATTGTAATATATAATTGATCCCCCACTTTATATACACATTAAAACTTCTTGCCTGTTGATAAGCCGTAAAAAATTAATAAAACAATGAAATATTGATGAGCTACACGGACATAGTTTTAGATTTATTTACATTCTCTGGAATATAAATGTATAAAAAAATTACAGTGGCCAAAATATGAGGGATCAGTTTGTGTAACGATTGTAATATGGAAAAGATCCCCTTCTTTATATCCACATCATAATTTCTGGTTTATCAAGTTCTGATTAGATATGAACCCAGCTCTTCTCCCCCAAGATATGGGTTAATTAGTACGATTTCTCTCACAAAATTATTACCGACCAAAACAAAATTCTTAGATACTAAAATATTATCTGGCTGTAATTGACCTTCAAAGCGTTGATAAACCGTAGCAAATGACTCTCTCAATAAACACCCCCACGCTCTCTTGCTCTCTCTCTCTCTCTCTTTCTCTCTCACTCTCTCTCTCTCTCTCACACACACACACACACACACACACACATAAACGAGGTCATCACCCGTAAAATGCCTAACTGGTAACGCCCCTCTCCTTTGGCATACACACACTTGCATTTTCTTTCTGTTTTAACTCAGTTATATTTGCGCGGTTGGGCATTTGGTGCGGTGGATATCGACTCGGAACGAGAAATCGGGGAGCCGAGTTCGAATTCCGATTGTATTCCTTGCATTCACTTACGCACAAATACCGTTGGGAAAGGTATTAATCCGTCTCTTCTCTCCAGTTATGGGTTAAATAACAGGACAAATTGGGTTCTATAGCCTTGGCTGGCAACCAGTCTACCGCAGAAAGTAATGGTAACCTACTGCGGGAGAATTTTTTGCCTAGTTAGTCATGTCTCTTTCGAGACATGATCGTACAAAGCGTGTATCACGTATAACACTTAACTGATAGTTTCAAATACTTGAAAACATGATTAAGGCTTCTATTGGGCATAAAGTGGGGGTCGGTTTTCTATTGTTATGAAGTAATAAACTGATCTTCCACTAATTACTACTTAATTACATCTCTCCTCTAGCTATGAGTCAAATAACAGGACAGATTGGGTTTTACAGGCGTGGCTGGCAACCAGTCTACTGCAGAAAGTAATGGCAACCTACTGCGAGAGGATTTTTTGCCTAGTTAGTCATGTCTTTTTCGAGACATGATCGCCCAAAGCGTGTATCACGTATGGCACCTAATTGACTGATATTTGTACGGTTGTGCATTTGGTGCAGTGAATATCGGTTAGTAATTACAATATATTTTCTGATATGTTTACATCCGGACATTATTCCGGACAAGAATAGTTACTAAATGAAAAGTCCGTGGAAATTTCCGGTTGTAAACATATGAGAAAATATATTCTAGGATCATCCAAACCAGGATAAAAGTGTTTACAATTCTTGAAAAACTGTATCCCTTATTTTGAAATTTCAGTTATTTTTTAAGTCCCAGTTGTGCGTACTAACAGTTCCTGTTCTATCAGTTGCTTTAAAACGGGTGCGGCATCGAGATCCGAATACGCATTGGTATAGCCAAGAACGCATTTCAAAAGCTAACCCGAGTACCGAAAGACACGAAAATCTCATTAGAAACAAGGAAAAGAGCTGGGTTGCTATGTGATATCTGTCCTTCTGTATGGAAGCGAATGTTAGACGTTCTCATCAAGGATGAAGGGGCTTACGGCCATATTGCATTGAATACACTGGTTCTCGCTCGATCACCGAAGTTAAGCAACGTTGAGCCTGGTCAGTACTTAGATGGGTGACCGCTTGGGAATACCAGGTACTGTAAGCGTTTAGTGATGCATTGTGGTGCAGTGGATATCGGCTCGAAAAGAGAAATTGGTGAGCCGAGTTCGAATTCCAGTTGAATACCCTGCATTCAATTAAGCACTGGTACCATTGGGAAAGTTATGTATCCGTCCCTTCCCTCAGGTTATGGGTTAAATAACAGGGTAAGACTTGGGGACCCTACCCTTAAAAACAAATCCCAATGAATCTTGATAAAAGAAAAGAAAAAAGTATTAGTAGACACAAAACTTATATAAAAACAACAATAAATTGTTGAAAGAAAAAGGTATTACCAGCAATAAATAAATAAAATTTACTTGGCAATAAATGACCCGCCGAGGTTGATATGCCATAAAAACAAAACAAACAACCAACCAACAAAGATGAAGGAGAGGCTTGAGGCAGCAGAAATGTTGTTTTACAGAAGGATGCTGAGGATACCATGGACTGAACACGCAAGCGACTATGAGTTGTTGGAAAGGATGCAAACCAGAAGAAAACTCATACTTAACAGCAGGAAGAGACAAATGAGGTTTCTGGGAGACGTAATGAGGAAGGAGGGCTTGGAGAATTTAATACTCACAGGACGGATAGAAGGAAAGAGAGACAGGGGAAAGCAGCACGAGACATACTTGATAGGCTTAAGCAAACGGACGGCGGAGCGGGGTTTGGGAGAGATACCAAGAGGAAAAATGTTGAGGCCGACAAGAGACAGAGCCAAGTGGAAGTCCATAATCGCCTACGTCCTGAAGGGACGCTGCAAATCAAGAAGATGGTGCAGAAAGGTTGAAATCAAGGTTGCGTAATCGACTGACTTCTAAATATCTATCTATATATATAAAAGGCAATCTGTGAGTCTGTGTGTGACTGTTCCCTATGCACGCCTGCATTTTTTAAGCTACGCCATTCATTCTTTCTAGGGGCACATATCTACAGGGAAGCCAGGTTGCCACATACTTTTGAGTTTAAGTTCAGCAATTTTCCCTTTCGCACTTTTTGGCCAACGGAGCCGATTGTTTACATTTGTTCCGTAAAACATCTAAGATCTAAGATGGCTGTTAAATTATGGCACAGAAGTCAAATCACACGTGTCAAACGCGACTAAAATATTTTTTATTAAAAAAAACATGAGCCTTTATATTTAATTTTTATTCCGACGTTTTAAAAATTCATATGGTCAACAAAAAAATATGAATATTTTTTTCGTTAAATATTGCATGCAGGAAATCAACTGTCTCTAATTCGTGTGGCATTAATGTAACTTTTTCCTCTAAAATTAAATGTCTACATTTTTAAATATTCCTCGAAAATTTCTAAACTGAGAGCGTAATAGTTTTTATATTTCTAATTTCAGTAAAAAAAATTAATTTTTATTTTTATGTTAAATTCATTTAGTTAACAAAAAATGTTAATATTTTCCCTCGTAATTTTGAAACAAAAACAAACGCAATGTCATAAAAAACATCAAATCACGTTTGCGCAAAACAAAGGAAAATAGATATTTTAATGGAATTTTTGAACACGGGCAACGCCGGGCTATGATGCTAGTATATATATATTCCTAAGTTATGTTTATATATATGTACATGATACTAAAATTCTAATATTGTATATATGTGTGGGCGTTCCCGATATATATTTGAAACCATACGTAATGAACCAACCAATTTATGAGTATAATATATCTTGGTGTAATGGATATCAGCTTGGAATGAGACATCAGAGAGTCGAGTTCGAATTCCAGTTGAATTCGTTGTATTCACTTACGCGCAAATACCCTTTGGAAAGGTGTTAATCCGTCTTTTCTCCCTCTAGCTATTTGTGAAATAGCAAGGCGAATTGGGTTCTCTAGCCTTTGTTGGCAGAAAATAATGGCAACCTAATGCGGTAAGATCTTCTGATCAATCAGTCATGTTTCTTTCGAAATCACTTAACCGACTGAGTACATCTTGAACCCATGCAGAATGCAGTTCCACATTTCATTAAAATTTGAGAATGGGTTCTTTAGCTAAGGCCGTTTTCCTCTTTTTGCGGCATATTAATTATGAAATTTAGGATTTGTTTTCAATGCACATTGTGATAAAAAGCCTGTCGCCAATTGTAGCGAGTAATAAGGACGAGGAAGGGACTTAACTCAATATGTACGAGTTCAAGTAGGCATGTAAGATCCTGTTACGGCCTAAAAAGAAAAAAAAAACGATATGGCGGCCGCGCCTGATTTACTGCTAGCGGGTCTCCCGTTTTTCATATGCAAATAAGATGGTGACGGTTTGCATAAAAAGTCTCTGTTTTCAGAGAAGGTAGTTTTTGGAATCTTGAGTTGCAATCAAAGCGTGTGTACGTACAGTATTGAGGCGTGATGATTTTAACCACGAAAACTAAAACCACACACATTTTGATATCAATTCGAGTATGTAAACAAACACTTTCATATTATATTCCAATATATGTGTGTGAAAAACAATAAACATTCATAATACATTATAACAACATTATTAAATAAATATACATATGCATAACACAATACATGAGGAGCCTTCAATAAGTTTCCGGAGTCTTTTTTTTTTTTTTTTTTTGTAGAGGGATTTAAAATTATTGTAGGCTCTTTAAATTGTATTATGTTTTTACTATACACCTGATGAGATGAGGGTGTGTTCCATGTCCTGTTGTAGTTGTTCCTTTCAACCTGAAATAATAAAAATGAGTTTGTCATCTCATCAGATGTATAGTAAAAACATAATACAATTTCAAGAGCCTACAATAATTTCAAATGTCTCTCCAAAAAAACAAAAAAAAAACAAAAAAAAACCCCCGGAAACTTATTGACGGCACCTCGTATATATATATATATATATATATATATATATATATATATATATATATATATATATATATATTTAGCATCACTAAATTACAAGATGAAAAACTTATAACCGTTAAACCCGAACTGAAAGATTTACTTAAGGCTGAGGCAATCAAAGATCGCCATGATAAAAGCAGAAGCTCCTCAAAAATTCTATCGAAACAACTAAAAAGTGCCGCGCACGAACTACGCAACCACCTTCACATAATTGTAAAAAAAGCTGACAAGGCTAACATCTTTGTTGTACTTAACAAATCAGATTACAACACAAAACTCAACCACATACTCCATGACCACACAAAATTTAAAAAAAATTAACAAAAACCCGACACACCAACTAAAATCTAAACTTAATAAATGCATAATTAATCATTAGTGCCAACAACGCTGTTCTATGTTTACTGTGTGTTATTATTTACTCTTTGATAATGGCTTATGTGAGCCGAAAGCTTAGACCCGATAAAAAATTCAACAAATACTGTGATTTTTTGTTGTCTTTCAACGACATCACCATCAAGTATATCAGACGGTATGAACGGATCCTACACAAAATTAATAGACAAAACTTGTCTATATTATTCAATGAAACCTGCATTAATATATATATATTGTATATTAATATTAATATTAAAATGAATATATATATTGTATTCAAACCTCTGTTATTTTAAATTGGAGAAAGGAGAAAAAGAAGACTTAGATATGTTTTAATGTCGGTAAGTGCCACAGACAATGGACGCTGGTTTCTGCCATCCGTGGGAACTTAACAATTGTCATTTTAAACCCGAAAGAGATAAATTCAATTGTTATTTTTTTCACTGGGCATTAGTAATAGCTGAAAAAGATTTTTTTTTATTATTATTGTATCCAATTGTCTTGCTAGCATAAATTGTGAAAAGAATTATGATAACAAATATCTGATTCCGAGTTGAAGTAATTTAGAGAAGACATTTTTACTTGATATCAGGGTAGACCAGATAACAAAAACACTTTTCGTGGCTGACTCAGAAATGGATATTAAAAACACAGGTGTGAAAAATTCTTATCTAAGTAAATGTCAATGGACCCTTGTCAACTTGTTTTGGGCAAAGCCAGTTCAAAAAGGTTAATAGCGATTGTTTAAGAAAAATCCCCGAAATTGTTTCATGAGAGAGAAAATTCTGAGAAAGAAAATTTGCTGATTAAGTCCAGCCCAGAAAAGGGGTATGGGAAAATGACATCGTAAGACTGAGAAGAATCTCACTGGTCCTGTGAACCAGCGTGCAGCCGAAAAGGGGAGACTATCAACAATTGACGTCATGGAAAGGAGACTAACCCCACTGGGTAAACCAGAGGCAACAACAAGTAGCAGCTTTTTCTTTTTTTTTTTTTTTTTTTTTTTCAATTGGAGTAGATAGACTAAACTATTGCCCGGTTGACACTCCACCCACATCTATTGAACAGGTGAAGAGGCTCATCCCTTGTTCCCTGTTTAGGATGTGGTTTCCGGCTTTCTCTTTTCCAATCTTTTCACTCTTACGTAGCCCCCTGCATATCAGTGGCGTTACTGCCTCGCTCAGGGCGATATGGAAAATAAAATATATATATATATATATATATATATATATATATATATATATTGTATCTAGTTATATATATATATATATATATATATATATATATATATTGATATATATGTATATCACTATTCACTATACTACATTGGAACTATTTTTTTACCAACAAATACTTAAAAGGTAAATGTTACATGACTTGATGAATAGATGCAAGCTGATTTGCAGCCATTGTGCATTTTGAAATAAATGCGAAGAAAGAAGTATCTAAAATGAAACTTTGTCTGTGTGTGTGTGTGTGTCTGTGTGTGTGTGTGTGTGTGTGTGTGTGTGTGTCTGTGTGTGTCCGTTACCTATAGACTCCGAAACGGCTGAACCGATTTTCTTGAAAATTTACACAGTTGTACTATAAGCATCTGAAATTGTTCTTAGCTAGGTTTTGTGTCGAGGTACCCCCAATAAATATCGAAAATTGATACTCGAAAAAATTGGGTTATAGAAGGAGTGGTCCGATTTTAATCAAATTTGATACACTCATAGACAAAGACATAAGAAACGATATTCAGAAGTTTCAAGGTTGCAGTTCTTACAATAGCACAGAAAATCGATAATATATATATTTTTTAATTCAGATACTTCAATCCAAGGGAAAAAAGCAGGAAGGTAAATTCCAAAAAACCCGATCCTAATTAATATTAAAAATTTTATTTTAATATTAAAAAATGATACAGGAAGAGAGCTCCATGTAATAAAATATTACAGAGCAAATATATATTAAAAAAGGATTAATTCAAAGATGTTGAATGGCCATTTCGATATGAAGATCCCCACGGGGGAGGGGGAACACATCACCTCAGCAACAGAAAAATCCTTTCAGAAACTGGATAAAAATTAGTTTACTTTTCCTTTTTAAATAGATTGCAAAGAAATTAAAAAATAAAAAATAAAATAAAATAAAAATAAAAATAAAGGGAAAGAAAAAGAAAAAGAAAACAAAAAGAAAAAGAAAAAGATAGAATAAAATCAAATAAATAAGAAAAGTAAAAATTGACATCGTTTGGGTTCGCAAAAAAAAGGGTGAATGTAACTAAAAATTAACAGACAGCCGTGTTAAATCGACGTAAGTTGAAGCAACACGGAAAAATGGTGGTAAGAGAGATAAAAGAAGGAAGGGAGGGAAAAAAGAAAGAAACTAAAGAAAAATTTTTTTAAAAATATTACAGACGCTGGACAAATTCAAAAACCTAATTTCCCCAAAACGTTGAAGTATTAGAAAAAGGCCTTTACTTAAAAAGGCATAATTATTAATAAAAGGGAATAAAAAGATATAGGATTTAAAATAAAATTATTTTTTAAAAAATTAGGTCATTTGAAATTAAACTAAATAAAGACAACACTAGGTAAAAAAAAAAAAAAAAATTAATTACAATTATACATACCTATAGAAGTACACACATACATACATATATATACACACACAATTCTACGAATAAGAATACATATATACATACACACACATACATTCAATTTATTACACACTTATATACATATACATGCGCATACACACATATATGTGTGTACACACCTATATACAAAAAATTCATACACACACAATATACATGTGTACACATACATGCATACATATACACACACACACACACATACATATATATATACATATTCCATATGCACTCACACACATACATATAAAAATATAAAAAATTAATGAATATTATGAAAAGGAGTATTTAAATAGCAAAAAAATTTTTTCCAAAATTACATATAGTCCACATACATAAATACATATATACATATGAATATCAATGACAAATCTAAATCCACTTTCCTTAAATTTGATATTGTGGATTTCTATTCCTCTATATCAAAAAAACTTCTTGTGGATTGTTTAGACTTTGCTAGGGGTTATGTTAATATTTCGGATTGTGACTATAGAATTATACTGGGAGCTAGAAAATCTATTCTCACCTTTGATAGTTCTACTTGGACTAAAGCGCCTGAAGATAGTTTTGATGTCCCTATGGGAGCCTATGATTCTGCCCAGGTAGCAGATCTAATAGGCATTTATATTTTAGATATTTTAGGTAGATTTTTAGACCGTAAACTAATAGGCCTATATCGGGATGATGGACTGATATGTATTCCCAATTCCAATGGGCCTTACACTAATAGAATAAATAAGAAAATTATCAGAGCCCTAAATTTTCTTGGTTTTAAGGTTGAGGTTACTTCCAATCTCAAAATTGTAAACTATCTAGATATCACCCTTAACTTAAATGATGGTTCCTACCAACCATTTCTCAAAGAAAATAGTTCTCCCACCTATATAAATAGTTTATCCAACCACCCCAAGAATATTATAAGACAAATACCCAAGATAGTAAATAATAGGGTTAACCAATTATCTTCCAATATAAAAATTTTCAACGCAAGCAAAGAAATTTACGATAAGGCCCTTCAGAAAAGCGGTTTTGTTAATAAGTTAAAGTATGATAAGCCTGCTATAAACCCAGAATCATCAAAAACTAAAAACACCCGAAAATGTAGAAAAAGGAAGATAATTTGGTTTAACCCTCCTTATTGTAAGCTAACTAATATAAATATTGGTAAGTATTTTCTCAGATTAATCGATAAACATTTTAATAATAATAACAATCCCTTAAATAAAATTTTTAATAGGTTCACCCTAAAAATTAGTTATTCTTGCACCTCAAATATAGATAATATAATTAATTCCCACAATAAACAAATTTTAATGAACCTAAATAATACGGAAGTTAAATCCGGAATTGTCGATAAATGCAATTGTTATTCTGTGGGTGCCTGCCCGGTGCAAGGCAAATGTAAATCCACCCATGTAATTTATGAAGCCCGCATTTCTCCATCTAATAACAAGGACAATTACCGGACCTATATTGGCATGTCCGCGGGCTCTTTCAAACAGAGGCTTTATAATCACAAGTACTCGTTTTCGAACCCTAAACATAGATTCCAGACGGCACTATCACGCAGGTTCTGGGAAATGAAGGAGGAAGGGCAGGACCCTATAATCAGCTGGAAATTAATAGGCTCAGCTTGTACTCCTAAAAGTTTTCGTGATAGGTGTCGTCTGTGTTTATTGGAGAAGATTTTGATTTTGAAGTATCCCCATCAGGACTTACTTTTGAACCTTAGGAGAGAATTTATAAAGTGCCGCCATAGGGCGGATTTTAAAATTTAACTTCTAATTTTTAATTTTTAAATTCTAAATTTTTCTATAATTTTTTTAATTTTTTTTTAAATTTTTTAAATTTAAATTTAAATTTTTTTTTTTATGTAATTGTGTATGTTTGTGTGTGGATGTGCTTATTTGTATATATATGTATATATATGTATATATGTATTTATGTATGTGGGCTATATGTCATTTTGGAAAAAAAATTTTTGCTATTTAAATGCTCCTTTTCATAATATTCATTAATTTTTTATATTTTTATATGTATGTGTGTGAGTGCATATGGAATATGTATATATATATATGTGTGTGTGTGTGTGTGTGTGTGTGTGTGTGTGTATATGTATGCATGTATGTGTACACATGTATATTGTGTGTGTATGAATTTTTTGTATATAGGTGTGTACACACATATATGTGTGTATGCGCATGTATATGTATATAAGTGTGTAATAAATTGAATGTATGTGTGTGTATGTGTATGTATATATGTATTCTTATTCGTAGAATTGTGTGTGTATATATATGTATGTATGTGTGTACTTCTATAGGTATGTATAATTGTAATTAATTTTTTTTTTTTTTTTACCTAGTGTTGTCTTTATTTAGTTTAATTTCAAATGACCTAATTTTTAAAAAAATGATTTTATTTTAAATCCTATATCTTTTTATTCCCTTTTATTAATAATTATGCCTTTTTAAGTAAAGGCCTTTTTCTAATACTTCAACGTTTTGGGGAAATTAGGTTTTTGAATTTGTCTAGCATCTGTAATATTTTTAAAAAAATTTTTTCTTTAGTTTCTTTCTTTTTCCCTCCCTTCCTTCTTTTGTCTCTCTTACCACCTTTTTTCCGTGTTGCTTAAACTTACGTCGATTTAACACGGCTGTCTGTTAATTTTTAGTTACATTCACCCTTTTTTTTGCGAACCCAAACGATGTCAATTTTTACTTTTCTTATTTATTTGATTTTATTCTATCTTTTTCTTTTTCTTTTTGTTTTCTTTTTCTTTTTCTTTCCCTTTATTTTTATTTTTATTTTATTTTATTATTTATTTTTTAATTTCTTTGCAATCTATTTAAAAAGGAAAAGTAGACTAATTTTTATCCAGTTTCTGAAAGGATTTTTCTGTTGCTGAGGTGATGTGTTGTCCCCCGTGGGGATCTTCATATCGAAATGGCCATTCAACATCTTTGAATTAATCCTTTTTTAATATATATATATATATATATATATATATATATATATATATATATATATATATAAAAGGCAAGATGTTTATGCGTGTGTCTGTTTATCTGCCTGTATGTCTGTATTTTTCAGCCCTTTTATTTTAGTTTTTGCTTTGGGTTTGGCTCTAAGTAGGTATAATTGTAGTCCTTAGTCTCAGCCATGATACCATTTACTCAGAGAACTTATTTAGCCTTCAAAATTCAGTTTACGGTGAAAAAAAACTTATTTGATATCGATACCAGGACATCAAAATTTGACTTACATCCATTCATTTTTCTTTCAGTCTACGGTTTCGCTTTAACTGGAAACAACTATTGCTTTTTAGTCTTTCGTGCCAACGTCCAAAGAGTCTGAGCTCCAGGACCATGGATTAGTTTTAAAGCTTTCATTACACCCGAGCAACGCCGGGCTATACTGTTAGTGTATGAAAAAAAAACAACATATTTTTAAAACGACTAGGTAACCCCCCCATTGGCTAATGGTTATTTCAACACGCCGCTACCATGACAGAGTCAGATGTCGACAGAAATACTTTTTACTACTCACTCGATTGGCTGTGCACTGGCCCGGGGCGGTTTTTTGATTGGGGGTGCGTAATTCCTTACTGAAAAGTCTGGGGCACGAATATCCCAGTCGTTGTGTATTAACGGTTTCTCTTTTCGTCGACAGGAGGCGCCTCGTAAATGGCTAAGATGTTGTAGAGCGGTGAACATTGTCTGTGATCGGAAGGTGCATTGGCATACGGAGCCAGTCAAGTCTGTGGTGCTATGGGATCGACTCGTTGGTTCGGAGCTCACTAAAGGTGCCATTGTCTGTGGTATCTGCAGATCAATAAAACAAAGCGAAATTTTAAAAGGTAAAACTTGACCGAGTGAAGGCTTTAAGAATATTTTTTCTTTTTACAGTAAAGTTCACCCTGTACAAGGCCCGAGGGTAGAAGGTAGAAACTTACAGAGTAAAGGGCAGTTTCTACGGATAGGAGGGGGAGGTGACGGCTGTGTTTGTTGATGAAAGAGTGTGAAACTCTTAAAGGAAAAATTATACATCACTTGCAAATTCAGATACGAACAAAACTTTCTAATGCTCTTGATCATGGCTCTCCACAATTTCCTATTTTTGTAGCTTTAAGCAATATTTCTCTCCTTAATGTATCTCCTAGTCACTGTTCTGCCATCCATTTACACAAGCTCGATAAGTAGGTTGATCAGGGCTCTCCACTACTTCCTATCCTTTGTAGATCTAAGCAATATTTGTCTTCTTATTACTTTCCCAGTCTCTGTCCTGACATTCATTTACACAAGCTCGATAAGTAGGTTGATCAGGGCTCTCCACTACTTCCTATCCTTTGTAGCTCTAAGCAATACTTTTCTCCTTACTGGTTTCTGTTCTGTCATCCATTGACACAAACTCGTTAAGTAGAAACCCGATCCTAAACAGAAAACAAGGGATAAACCTCTACTCTTGTTTAAAAGACAGAGGAGGTGTATGAACCGGGCGATAGACGAACCGATCTAATCTTTTCCAGAAAATAAATGAATAGTAAATAAAATTTCAGTGGAGACGTTAGAAGGACAGAGTTGAAGTAGACTGTAGCAGGGATAGAAAATTCGAATTAACTTGATAACTGGGCAATCTAGTAAAATCTGGATATGGTCCATCAGTTTACCTACCTTGGTTTTACCATCACTAGCAACCTCTCCCTCGATAAGAGAATTTGGAAGGCAGTCACAATCCTTGCGCGCCTCACAACTGACAGTGAAGACAAAAATGGCAGTGTACAACGCCTGTATCATTACTACACTGCTATATGGCAGTGAGACATGGACCACGTACGCCAGGCAAGAGAGGCGTCTGAACATCTTACATGGGAGAAGGAATCTCATGGCAAGGCAAAATGCCCAACCCTGAGGTCCTGTCTCGCGCAGGTCTGCCCACCATGTTCACACTTCTTAAACAGCGCAGATTCCACCGGCTAGGCCATGTCCACTGCATGCCAGACGGTCGCATTCCAAAAGACCTCTTGAATAGAGAGCTGGACTCTGGAAGAAGATCTACTGGGCGGCAACAACTGCGGTATCGGTACATCATTAAACGCCATATGAAAGCTGTGGGCATCAACACGGAGTCACGGGAGAGCGTAGCAGCCAGCCCGTTCAAATGGAGAAGAACCCTGGCCCAACAAGGAAGAGGCAACTAACACAAGTCGCCATGGAGAGGCGGGTTCGCAGGAAGCAAAATGACAGCTCCGACAGACCAGAAACAAAACATAAATGCATCCTCTGCAACAAAGACTGTCACTCGTCAAGCAGACAACTAGGATACTATCCAATGGTCAACCCTGATCAACGGAGGCCTACTACTAGACCTTGATCTCCAGAAAAAAATCTTAGAATCTAAAAATATTTTCTGGTTTTTAATAACTTGAAAGGAATTTATAAACCGTAGAAAACGAAAATTATTCCGTATCTGAGAATCCTTTAAACTCTTTCATAAAGAATTTGACTAACATGTTAACGGAATTCTGTTTGTAATCCATGAAAAACCGTGCTATTTTCGAAAGTTGTTGATAGTTGTGGTAACTTCGCTTTGAAGATTGAAAAGATTGTTGTAATATTTGTATCACTAAACCTTTAAACATTCCAAAAGACCTCCTGTATGGAGAGCTGGGCTCTGGAAGAAGATCTACTGGGCGGCAACAAATGCGGTATCGTGACATCATAAAACGAGATATGAAAGCTGTGGGCATCAACACGGAGTCATGGGAGAGCGTAGCAGCCAACCGGACCAAACGGAGAGGAGGAATCCTAGCCCAACAACCCAAATCAAGGGAGGAGTAACTAACACAAGTCGCTATGGAGAGGCGGATTCGCAGGAAGCAAAATGACAGCTCCGACTGACCAGAAACAAAACATAAATGCATTCTCTGGAACAAAGACTGTCACTCCCGCATCTGTTTCTACAGTCACAGACGTCGATGCTCCAGTCAAGCAGACAACTAGGATACTATCCAGGGTCAACCCTGACGAACGGAGGCCTACTACTAGTAAAATAAAATCAGTGCATAAATATGATGGATTTATTCATTGTTTAACTTATGAATTTTTTTGTGTCAGTCGATTCTACGAGTGCTACTGATACCTCGTAAGCCAGTATTTTATACCACTAGTCCTTGGTATAACGATAAACTACATCCGGCAGCAAGGTGGGAGAATGGAGGTTTTGAGGAGAGGGAACCACCTCTTACTTTCTGTTGTTCCCAGGTTCATCTTGACCCAGGGTGGTAGCCCCTGTTAGGATTCCAGGTATGGGTAAACCCCCACACACAAAAACAAGACTATGAAAATATAAAAATACATTTTTACAGTAAAAATATCAGCAATACTTTTTTTATAGGAAAACAACCAATAATACATTTTATCTGTAGCTGAAGTCATAAATTGTGTCTAAAATATTTAGTGTTCGGCATTAAATAACCCATAGAGGTGTTGATATGCCGCTAAAAAGATCAACTAATTAACATTAAATATTTAAAGCAAAATAACCAACAACACATTTTATCCGTTGCTCAAGGCATACAATTGCTTTCAAAATATATTTAGCTGGAGCCGTAAAATTATGTTCAAAATATTTAGACTTTGGCATTATAACCCATATAGGTGTTGATATACCGCTAAAAAAATCAACTAATCAACATTAAATATTTAAAGCAAAATGACTAACAATGAATTTTATTTGTAGTTGAAGATAAACACTTGCATTCAAAATATATTTACTTGAAGACATATTTAAATTATGTTCAAAATATTTAGATTTCGGCATTAAATACCCCATAGAGCATAGTTTCCTAACCGGTGTACCCGGGATCACCAATGCACCTTGAAAGGTAAGGTGATAAAAGTAACGAAAGAGTAACTGATACATGATTTTTTTACATTTAGTTATTCTAGTTAGGACATTTTGCCGGGTCTATCTAGTTAGAACCGTTACCCCGGGGTCTGTCTAGGTAGCACATTTACCCTAGGTCTGTCTAGTTAGTACTTCCCTTCAGTTTATCTAGTCAGCATCATGACCCGGTCTGATTAGTTAGCACATCCTCCTGAGTATATCTAGTTAGGACCATTACTCGGGTTTATATAGTTAACATTTCCCCCTGGGTTTATCTAGTTAGCACCAATATTCGGGTCTATCTAGATAGCACTTCCTCCTGGGTTTATCTAGTTAGCACCATTAACCGGGTCTGTCTACCGAGCATTTCCTCTTGAGCACCATTAATCGAGTCTGTCTAGTTAGCACTTCCTCCTGGGTTTATCTAGTTAGCACCATTAACCGGGTCTGTCTACCTAGCACTTCCTCTTGAGCACCAATATTCGGGTCTGTCTAGATAGCACTTCCTCCTGGGTTTATCTAGTTAGCACCATTAACCGGGTCTGTCTACCTAGCACTTCCTCTTGAGCACCAATATTCGGGTCTGTCTAGATAGCACTTCCTCCTGGGTTTATCTAGTTAGCACCATTAACCGGGTCTGTCTACCTAGCACTTCCTCTTGAGCACCATTAATCGGGTCTATCTAGTTAGCACTTCCTCTTGAGTTTATCTAGTTAGCACCATTAACCGGGTCTGTCTACCGAGCATTTCCTCTTGAGCACCATTAATCGAGTCTGTCTAGTTAGCACTTCCTCCTGGGTTTATCTAGTTAGCACCATTAACCGGGTCTGTCTACCTAGCACTTCCTCTTGAGCACCATTAATCGGGTCTGTCTAGATAGCACTTCCTCCTGGGTTTATCTAGTTAGCACCATTAACCGGGTCTGTCTACCTAGCACTTCCTCTTGAGCACCAATATTCGGGTCTGTCTAGATAGCACTTCCTCCTGGGTTTATCTAGTTAGCACCATTAACCGGGTCTGTCTACCTAGCACTTCCTCTTGAGCACCAATATTCGGGTCTGTCTAGATAGCACTTCCTCCTGGGTTTATCTAGTTAGCACCATTAACCGGGTCTGTCTACCTAGCACTTCCTCTTGAGCACCATTAATCGGGTCTGTCTAGTTAGCACTTCCTCCTGGGTTTATCTAGTTAACACCATTACTCGGGTCTGTTTATTTAGCACTTACACCTGAGTTTATTTAGTTAGCAACATTATTCGGGTCTATCTAGTTAGCACTTCCCCTGAGTTTTTCTAGTTAGCACCATAACTTGGGTCTGTTTATTTAGTACATCCACCTGGGTTTATTTAGTTAGCACCATTGCTCTGGTCTGTCTAGTTAGCACTTCCTCCTGGGCTTATCTAGTTAGCACTATTATTTGGATCTGTCTAGTTAGCACTTGAGTTTATCCCGGTTTATCACCATTATTCAGATCTGTCTAATTAGCTCTTCTACCTGGCTTTATTTAGTTAGCACCATTGCTCTGGTCTATCTAGTTATCACTTCCCCTGAGTCAGAAATATTACTCGGGTCTATCTCGTTAGTACTTCTGAGTTTTTCTAGTAAGCACTATTACTCGCATCTATCTTGTTCGATTTTGCCCCCACAAATTTGTCTAGTTAGCACGTTTTTCCTGCGTCTGTCTAGTTAGTACATTTACCACCGGTCTGTTTAGTTAGCACCTTTCTGTTGTATCCGTAATTGTTTAGTTTACACAGGGACCTTTTAGTTAGCACATTAATCTCGTTAGCAGCTTTCTGTCTAGTTAGACCCTTTCAAACAAGTATCTCGACTTGGCACATTTACCCCGGGTCTATCTAGTTAGCACCTTTGCCCTGGATATGTCTAGTTAGCACCCCCCGAGTTTGTCTAGTTGGCACTTTTCCTCCGCCTCTCTCTACTTTCCCCCAGGGTTTGTTAAATTAGTACCTTTCCTCGAGTTAGTTTTGGTAACTCCTTCCTTCCGTCTGTCTAATTAAGACATTTTACCGGGTCTGTCTTGTTACCCCCCCCCCCCCCCCGGCCGAATCTGTCTATGAAGCATCTTTCCCCCGTGTCTATCTTGTATCTGGAGGGTTAGGGATGAAAAACTCAAATTACAGTTCATGGGAGGAAACTCTTGATCTTTCTACATTGTTCACAGTTAAATGCATGTTTCTTTGTCGATTGAATTTTTTTTTTTTTTTTTAATCATATCACCCCAAGCAAGGCAAAAACGTCACTGATGCGCAGGGGGCTACGTAAGAGTGAAAAGATTGGAAAAGAGAAAAAGCGGAAACCACATCCTAAACAGGAAACAAGGGATGAGCCTCTTCACCTGTTCAATAGACATGGGTGGAGTGTGAACCGGGTGATAGTTTAGTCTATCTACTCCAATTGAAAAAAAAAAAAAAAAAAGAGTGAACAGATTGGAAAAGAGAAAAACCGGAAACCACATGTTAATACATGTATATTTTGGTTACAATTCGTCGTTGGTTGTTCTTTTCACGAGTCTTATGTGTTTTCTAATCTATATATTTATATATATATATATATATATATATATATATATATATATATATATATATATATAAAAGGCAATCTGTGAGTCTGTGTCTGACTGTTCCCTATGCACCCCTACATTTTTTAAGCTACGCCCTTCAAACTTTCTAGGGACACATATCTACAGGGAAGCCAGGTCGACACATACTTTTTGAGTTCAGCAATTTTCCCTTTCGCACTTTTTGGCCAATGGAGCCGATTGTTTACATTTGTTCCGTAAAACATTAAAGATCTAAGATGGTGTCTAAATTACGTGACAGAAATCAAATCACACGTGTCAAACGCGACTAAATTATTTTTTATTAAAAAAAATGTGCCTTTATATTTAATTTTTATTCCGACGTTTTAAAAATTCATTTGGTCAACAAAAAAATGTGAATATTTTCCCCGTAATTTTGAAACAAAAGAAATAGTTTTTTAAAAAGTGTTTTTTTAAACATAAACAAAATATGTAAAAAAGTACTAATTAATTATTTAAGTCTTTCTTTTTTTCAGATTTAATATTTCATAACTTCAGAAAATAAAATTTAAAAATAATAAAGCTTTTTTTTTCGCTTGAATATTTCATGCAGGAAATCAACTGTAATTCGTGTGGCATTAATGTAACTTTTTCCTCTAAAATTAAATGTCTACATATTTAAATATTCTTCGAAAATTTCTGAATTGAGAGCGTAATAGTTTTTATATTTCTAATTTCAATAAAACAAAATAAATAATTTTTATTTTTATGTTAAATTCATTTAGTCAACAAAAATGTAAATATTTTCCCCTGTAATTTTGAAACAAAACAAATGCAATGTTGTTTACAATGTCGCACAAAACATCAAATCACGTTTACGCAAAACAAAAGAAAAAATATTTTTTAATGGAATTTTTTAACAATTTTGAAACAACAATTTTTTATATAATTATTCATTTTATATAACCGAGTTTTAAAGGAATTTATCCATTTAATATTATAAACATTATAATTACTGAAGAGAAGCCTGCGTCAAACGCGGTTTAGCGGATGACGACAATCATTGGACTCTGCAATAGCGGAAGGTGTTTTTCTACTACTTAAATGTTCTGAGTTGCACGGGCAGCGCCGGGCTATGAAGCTAGTCTTAAATATAAATTAATGTGATTGTTTCCGCTTTATTTCTTTGAATAACTTGACGTATGTGACTGGAAACCACTACATATTTACTAACAACCAACTAGTATGTCATTGCCATTTGAACAAAATGGGACGAGTAAAGAATATATGGCGTCAGTATGTTGTGGTGATACCGACTGAGCAAAAGCGATGAACCGGATGTTGGCTCTATGCCGACCAGAAAGCGAATGAATAAAAATCATCTCCGCGCAGGTGGATTCGCGCAGATGTTCAGGTTGAAAAATAAAAATTAATAAAATATCAAATTACCATTTCGCGAGCCTATGCGAATTTTATTTACCAGCCAATGGGAAGCCCAGAATCAAATTCAAGTATGAAATTCCAAAACAAGCTGTTTGATCCAAAAGGCAGATATAAAAAGCCGAGACAAAAAAGCATTGTCAGACAGACAGACCGGCGGAGACGAGCTGATTAGTTTCTCCCTTGACTTAAGTCGAGCAGCTACTGTGCTTGCCTCTTTCCTTCTCCCTGTCTCCACACTCCTAAGCCTTTTATCTTTTTCAGCATTATATTATTTTCCATGAACATTCCCCTTAACCTCGTTGGACTTTTATTTCAAGTATTATTTTAATTGTAAAAACATTAATTGAAATGTGTATATATATAAATGTTATTTTATACTCAAAATTGCCTTTTTTGATTTTATAATCATTTTATGAATTATAGTGGGCTATCTTCCCACAAAGCCGAATTCCGTTAACCTGCAACGGTATACAATTACCCTTCACTAGAACGGAATCCTACTACTAGAAAAAGAATAAATAAGATAAGAGATACCCTCTATAACGTCAGGTCGCATAGGGAATGTGTTGTTGTATGAGGAATGACTTTTTTCGTTTCCAGTATCAGCATCTTTGAAAATACGGTTTCTGCTCTGTTCAAATTCTTCCACTTTTCGTTGTGGTTCGTACATAGAATTAATTAGAATATCTCAACGGAATATTAATAAATAAAAAACAGTAAATAAATATACACGACAAACATTTCTTCAAAACACCAATATTCGTTGAAACTTTTTTTAAAAAAAATGTAAACTCCAAATATTTGCAAATGGTGTAACGTACTATTATTATATATTCACTTTCAAAGTTCGCTATATTTATCATGCAATTCAAATAAAATACTAAACCCAATTTCTAATACACACTTGAATTACGTTAACATTTCAAGAATTAAACATGAAACACAAACGCTAAAAGACATGCACGTGACGTCCACACAACCAATGAAAACAAAAACTGCATAAAATCTAATAACAAAATAGTTACGTCGTCGTCGTCGTCGTCGTCCTCCTCCTCCTCCTCCTCCTCGTCCTCCTCCTCCTCCTCCTCCTCCTCCTCCTCCTCCAAGATTTTGATTTCTTGTTTGCTGATCGCTTTCTATATTTAATTGCACATAAACATACAAAAGTGGCACAAGGCCTAACACGAGGGTGGGGAAGGCTGGTCATCTTCTGTTCGAATTTAACTTAGCTATTCACTTTCGTCGACCCTGGCACACTTACAACATTCCTTACACCATAATACCACATTCTTACTTACCATTTTTACTACGTCCACCATAAAACCTCAGATACTCTATGAAGTATCTGAAGAAAAATTTTCACGCATCAAGGTTTTTAAAATGATTATTTTTTTTTGTGTAGAACTCTTTTTTTTTTTATTAGTATAAAATGTCATAAGTGACATAAGATTAAAGGCTACGTGCTTCAAGGATTGTTTTCCTTACGAAATGTTCACTTAGGTTTCATAGATTTATGTCAATTCTAGTCAATCATACTTAGCTTGACAACACATCTGGCTGTCAGCAATCACTTAACGCGTCAGAAAAATATGATTTCCGTGATTAAGAAATAGTTTTATTCTAAATTTCATGCTATAAGCAACTTGCTTGAAATCAGATTAACTTTAAATTTGCTAAATTTTCCAAAAATAGCGTTTCACAGATTCATTTTTTTTTTTAATCATATCACCCCAAGCAAGGCGAAAACGCCACTGATGCGCAGGGGGCTACGTAAGAGTGAAAAGATTGGAAAAGAGAAAAACCGGAAACCACAACATAAACAGGAAACAAGGGATGAGCCTCTTCATCTGTTCAATAGACGTGGGTGGAGTGTGAACCGGGCGATAGTTTACTCTATCTACTGCAATTGAAAAAAAAATAAAATAAAAAAAATAAAAAAAAGAGTGAAAAGATTTTGCAAGAATTTGCAAAACGATATGTTTTTAACATAAAGACATTAAGATTTCCTATACTAATCTTTTTGGCCCACCTGTTGACGCAAGAGAAAAAAATAAATTTTTAACCAAAATTTTAAATGTGCTGGAAAAGATTAAAAATTTAAAATAAAAAAATTCTTTGGTCTTTCCTTTTAACAATAACAAAATTTTGATGAGCAAAATTTTTTTTTTTTTTATCAAGTTTGATGACTTTTTTTTCCTCATAGTATGCTCTTTTTTAGAAAGTACCTAATTTAAATTTTGAAATGGAATAAAGTATTTTGCATATTGGGAATGTAACTTTAATCTATTAACCAAAAAATATAAGCCTGAAGAAAGATTTTTCATTTCTTCAAGCTTTTATGTCAGTCTGTCAAAAAAGAAACAAAAGAAAAAAATAAATAAAGAACAAAAATACGACAATGAGAACTTATGAACTTATGAAAACTATATATATATAAAAGGCAAGATGTTTGTGTGTGTGTGCCTGTTTATCTGCCTGTATGTCCGTATATTTTTCAGCTCTTTTATTTTAGTTTTTGCTTTGGGTTTGGCTCTAAGTCGGTATAATTGTAGTTCTTAGTCTCAGCCATGATACCATTTACTCAGAGGACTTATTTAGCTTTCATAATTCAGTTTACGACGAAAAAAACTTATTTGATATCAATACCAGGAAATCAAAATTTGACTTACATCCATTCATTTTTCTTTCAGTCTCTACGGTTTCGCTTTAACTGGAAACAAGTCTTTTGTGCCAACGTCCAAAGAGTCTGAGCTCCAGGACCATGGATTAGTTTTAAAACTTTCATTACACTCGAGCAAGGCCGGGCTATACTGCTAGTTAATAAATGAAATACAGTAAATAAATACCCACCAGAAACATTTCTTCATATCACCAATATTCGTTGAACCTTTTTTTAAAGAATGTAAGATCCAAATATTTGCAAATGGTGTAATATTCACTTTCAAAGTTCGCCATATTTATCATGTAATTATTACGTTAACATTTCAAGAATTAAACATGAAACACAGACGCTAAAAGATATGCACGTGACGTCCACACAACCAATGAAAACAAAAACTGCATAAAATCTAATAACATAAAAGTTACGTCGTCGTCGTCGTCGTCGTCCTCCTCGTCCTCCTCCTCCTCGTCCTCCTCCTCCTCGATTTTGATTTCTTGTTTGCTGATCGCTTTCTATATTTAATTGCACATAAACATACAAAAGTGGCACAAGGCCTAACACGGGGGTGGGGAAGGCTGGTCATCTTCTGTCCTAATTTAACTTAGCTATTCACTTTCGTCGACCCTGGCACACTTACAACTTTCCTTACACCATAATACCACATTCTTACTTACCATTTTTACTACGTTCACCATAAAACCTCAGATACTCTATGAAGTTCTACTCAACTCCCATATGTTTTTTTTTAATTTTTTTTTTAATCATATCACCCCGAGCAAGGCGGTAAGGCCACTGGTGTGCAGGGGGCTACGTAAGAGTGAATAGATTGGGAAACAGAAAGCCGGAAACCACATCCTAAACAGGGAACAAGGGATGAGCCTCTACACCTGTTCAATAGACGTGGGTGGAGTGTGAACCGGGCGATAGTTCAGTCTATCTAAAATTTCCCCAATGAATATATACAATGACAAGCAATATTTATAAGAACTAAACTAATTGAGTTTACTATGATAAATGTAATATTACGAAACTCATTTTTTGCAAAAATCAAATAATGGTCGGATTTTAATAAAATTTTCAGGACTTATTCACAAATGACTGAAATTATTTTTGAAAACATTATTTTAAAAAAATCTTTTTTACATCTGTTTCACTGCTCCTCCAATTAATTTCCTGAAATTTATAGAAATTGACAACTGCCCGCAAACTTTGTTTCATTCGGTAAATGCGAGACTCCTTGGGGAATGTAAATCACCTTTTTTTTTTAAACAGATGTCACTTTTCCGATAATCTGCTTTGAATAGTGAAATTAAAACAACGCAGTAACACTATGCCATTTTTTTTAGATAAGCTTTTAATTGCTTTTATAAATAATACATTATTAAGTATATCATAGTCTGAAGAGAAAAAATTTTCAGCAAATATTTTCAAGAATTGTTTTCATTTTTATTTTTTAATTATAATAATTTATAAAATTTCAAAAATATATAATTTTTTTCCAATCACTGTCTCTATTAAGTTAGTAAGTGAAGACTATATTTAATAATCAGAAATTGAAAAGCTTAAGAAAAATTTTCACGCCTCAAGGTTTTTAAGATAATTAATTTTTTTGTGTAGAACTCTTCTTTTTTTTTAGTATAAAATGTCATAAGTGACATAAGATTAAAGGCTACGTGCTTCAAGGGTTGTTTTCCTTACGAAATGTTCACTTAGGTTTCATAAATTTATGTCAATTCTGGTCAATCATACTTAGCTTGACAACACATCTGGCTGTCAGCAATCACTTAACGCGTCAGAAAAATATGACTTCCGTGATTAAGAAATAGTTTTATTCTAAATTTCATGCTATAAGCAACTTGCTTGAAATCAGATTAACTTTAAATTTGCTAATTTTCCAAAAATAGCGTTTCACAGATTCATATTTTATATTTGCAATATTTTTAAAACCGAGAATTTTATTTACAAATATGTCAGTCTGTCAAAAAAAAATAAAAAATAAAAAATAAAGAACAAAAATACGACAATGAAAAGTTATGTAAACTCTCAAAAAGTTTAGATTCTAATCAATATAATTTCTCCGAGGGTCGTTCAAAAAATAAGGTGTATTTATCGATATAAGGACATCTACGAGGGTCATTCAATAAATAAGGTGAATTTTTCGGTATAAGGACATCTACGAGGGCCATTCAATAAATAAGGTGAATTTTTCGGTATAAGAACTTATAATTCAGATAAAAGCTTACTTTTTATTTTTTTTCTTTAATTCTTTTTCAAACGGATTTTATTTTTTTATTTTTTATTTTTTTTTTTGCAGATTAAAAAATAAATTTTGAAAGTTTTGGAGATTAACAAAGATGGCCGACCAAGAAGGATGTTCCAAGATTGAACAGAGGTCAGTTATCAAGTTTTTTGGTTGCTGAAGGGGGCAAACCAGTTGAAATTCATAGGAGAGTGTCAACTGTGCATGGTACCACATGTTTCAGTCAAAAAAAATGTGTACAAGTGGGTTAAATTGTTTAAAGAAATTTGAAAGTGACGATTAAGTCAAAAGTGCTGTGAACGATTGGCTGAGACATCGGTCCAAAGATTTTTACACTGAGGGAATATGGAATCTTGTGCACAGATGGGAAAATGTGTGACACTGCTGGGAGACTACGTTGAAAAAGAAAAAAGTAAACTTCTATCTATATTAGAAAAATTAATTTTAGAAAAAATCACCTTATTTATTGAATGACCCTCGTATTTGAAAAAAAAAACAAAAAAAAAACAGAATATTTTACTTACTGGAAATAATAATTTTCATCATTTAGCTCTCAGTTAAAGCTAAAATGAAAGCTTCAAGGAAACTTTTTATTTTTTATTTTTAGAAATTCAATTTAAAACTTAGGTATCAAAAATGAGTGGAGGTACGCAATTAAGCTTTATAAATAAAAATATAGTTGTCCATTTGTGACTATCCGCTAATCTAGAAAACGGCTGCTCCAATTGTTTTGAAATTTTACTGTAGCATTTTAATCGAATACGAGCGTGTTTTATATCCCTAATATCAAAAAATATTACAATATTAAAATATATATATATATTGCAAACTCCATTAGAACCGATGTGAGTGGAAGCAAAAAACTTTCATTTTCAATATGGACGCCCTTTCTGACAACTTCGTTATTTCATAGAAAACAGAAAAACTTCACATCTAAGGTAAATGAAATTATATATTCTAGAATTTCTGTGAGCAAATACGAAACTTATACATACGATCTATATAAATAATTATACACGATTCTCAAATTAAGTGCACAATTCCCATTTCGTTGTTTTAGTAAATAAATTTCTTGTTTTATTTTCTTGAAACCTAGGCCCTTTTTTTTATTAGTATTTCTATTTTGGCGGGCGTAAACAACAGAAATTTCTTCCATTTAAAAAAAAAACGGTTTCTATATTTTTTTTTTCAAAGAATTATTATCGTTATCCCATTTATTATGTTGGTTTAGTAAATCATTTTTTCAATTTAACCAAACTGAGCCACAGTAACGCGTGACCGGTTACAGCTAGTATTTTATATTAATATAAAACAACCAGGATTTGGAACTGAAACCCCTCCCCCCAAAAAAACAACCTTTTTACGGTTGCATTTCGAATAAAACTGAACCATATAAAATTCAAAATGCTGTAGCAAAATCATTCATTTTACTCACCCAAATATTTCCCAACTCTATTTTGATATCGAGAGGCCAAGTGGAAAAATCTAATCTTGCAAAGGTATTAATTCATGGTTGTTACCCGGGAAAACCTTTGAGCGTAGGTAGTTACTTAGCAACAGAAAATAAACGCCATCAACTACCCTCTCCACTCCTTTGGGGTACCTGCTTTACGAAAGATGCCACCTACCCTTCTCTATAGCTAAAATATTTTTCTTTGTCCCATAAACGGGTAGAAACAAAAAAAAAAAAAACAAAAAAAAAAAAACAGGTGAATAACTCCACACTAAAAGACGACACGTCTCACCCCAACAGCGTTTGTACGTGTGTGTCGTGTGTGTGTGTGGGGGGGGATCAATAAATAAATTAGCCTTTAATCTAGAGTTTCGACAATATATTTAATACCTACATAGTATTATATATATATATATATATATATATATATATAATTATTTTGGTGCTTACAATGCCAGCAGATTCGCAAAACTGAGTTTTGTTTGGGGCATGTCTAATCACGAAACGTTTTAAATGACAATATAACTTTTCTTTACATCTACATTGTAGATATGCACGAAGCTTGTATCAGTCTGGCACAAGGCCAAGCCAATAGAGCACTCAGTGGAGATCAAAACAACTACGGAAAATACTAAAATGAATATTTTTCAGTGTCATGACTCTCCAGGACGTAGACAGCTTCCTTTTTCTTTATTAGCTTCGAATTGCCATGAATTTTTCGATGTTCCCAAGTACTTTCAATCTCCTTCTGAGATCATCTTCCGGGTTGTGAGTTGTGGTAACAAAAAATAACCGCAAAACTGTGTTGCTAAAAATTACTTTTTTTTTTGTTGTTTCAAATGAAAAATATAATGCATATAATTATTACCCATCAAATTCTAAGGGTCTTTTCACTTTGGTGTTGGAATTCGTCACACATTATTCGGAGTTAACTAAGGATGAATATGATATTATAATGACCACTAAGACATTCGTCCTTATCTACAACCAAAAACAGTCACTTACGTGATACACACTTTGGGCGATCATGTCTCGAAAGAGACATGACTGACTGGGCATAATTAATGAGGGATCAATTTATTACTTCATAACAATAAAAAATTGATCCCCCACTTTATGCACAGTAGAAGTTTTAATTGCTTCCAGCTATTAAGTCAGTTGATTGCCATATGTGATACATGCTTTTTGCGATCTTCTCGCGAAAGAGACATGACTGACTGGGCATAATTAATGGGGGATCAATTTATTACTTCATAACAATAGAAAACCGATCTCCCACTTTATACCCTGGAGAAGTTTTAATTAATTATGTTTCCATAAAATTTAATTTTTTTTTTTTTAATTTAATTATGTTTCCAACTATTATATTCAGTCTGTCAGTTGATTGCCATACGTGATACACGCTTTGGGCGATCATGTTTCGAAAGAGACATGACTGACTGGGCAGAAATTATCACGCAGTAGGTTGCCATTGCTTTCTGCGGTAGACTGGTTGCCGACCGACTCTATAGAACCCAATCTGTCTTATTATTTAACCCATAACTGGAAGGAATAGACTGATTAATACCTTTCCCAATGGTATTTGTGCGAAAGTGAATGCAAGGGATTTAACTGGAATTCGAACTCGGCACCCCGATTTGTTGTTCCGAGTCGATATTCACATGAACAATGGATGAAAAAATAATTCTGGTAACCAATTTGACATTACAATGGGTACATTAGAATTCACTGGTTTATTTGCTTTTGATAATCCCACTGCACACTATCAAATTAACACATATGACATAGGGTTATACAGAGATGATGGCCTTATGGTAGTACAAAATTCCACACATTTTAAAACCGATAAAATTAGAAAACTAATAGAGAATTTAAAAGTCTAAAACTAAAAGTAATAACCAGCATTAATTTAAAATTAGTAAAATTCCTTGATGTAACACTGGACTTAGTAAATAATACTTGCCAACCATACACAAAATCTAACGAATATCCATTATACATCCACCCGAAGTCTGATCACTACATGTATAATCAAACATAGAATATAGAATTAGTAAAAAGTCTTCTAGTGAAGACGTATTTTATAAACATAGCGATTTTTATAATTATGTCCTAAGGAATAGTGGCTATACAAACTATGATATCAAATACATAAAAAATATGACAATAACAGGAAGAATAAAAATAGGGAAAATAATTTGGTATGTACCCCCATTTAACCAGATGGTTATATTTGAGCTGAAGTTCTTCAATTTAATTAAAAAGCATTTCCCTAATAATAACTCTTTAAGTAAAATCTTTAATAAAAATAGCCTTAAATTAGGTTATAGTTTTTTTTTTTTTTTTTTTTTTTTAATCATTTCACCCCGAGCAAGGCAGAAACGCCACTGATGTGCAGGGGGTTACATAAATGTAAAAAGATTAATTAGAAAAGAGTGAGGAGTACAAACTAGTTAGAAAGGAACAATAGAAAGCTGAGAAAGCAGGTGCAATGACAGATACATGGGCGGAGAGAAAGGGAAGGTTATACAGGGGAGGGGAGAGAGCTAGAGGCCAGTGGTTAGTAGGTGAGTATTAACTTTGCTTTTAAATTTCTGGAGGTCGTAGCCGTCAGGAAAGTAAGAATACGGGAGTGAGTTCCACAGGCGGGAAGTGCGAGAGAGGAAGCTGCAGGAGTAGAATTGTCGTCTGCGTTTGGCTAACCTGACTGTGAATGGGTGGGACCCAGATGCCAGTCTGGTTGAACGGGTAAACACCTGTTGAGGAGGCATCAGTGACTTAAGCTCATCCGAGCAGAAGCCATGAAAGTATTTATAGAAGAGACAGAGGGAGGCCACATTTCGACGATGGGAAAGTGGCTGCAGACGAGTCGCCAGATCAGTACCTATCACATTACAGACTCTCCTTTGGAGCTTGTCAAGAACACTGAGGAGAACGGCAGGGGCACCTGACCATAAATGGCAGCAGTACTCCATGCACGGACGGATGGTTGACTTGTATATATGCAGGATGGATTCAGGTGGAAAAAACATCCTGGATCGACATAGTGACCCAATCTTCTTAGCAGTAGATTTTGCTATGGATTCAATATAGTGCTTCCATTTGAGGTCTGAGGACAGGGTAAGTCCGAGGAGGCGTAGTGTATTACTCTCCGGGAGAATCATCTGGTCCATGCTTATGGGAGGCAGAAGAGGTTGCCTGTAATGGTTGACAGACAACAGCTTGGTCTTAGATGAATTGAAGTTGACAAGCCACTTCTTGCCCCAGTTCACCACAGTGTGTAGATCCCGCTCAAGGTCAGCAGCGAGATTATGTCTGTCCGCCACGACAGGTTTCTTACTGGAGCGGGAGTATATTGTAGTGTCATCTGCGTAGATGCCTACTTGGGACTTGATCTCATCTGGGAGGTCGTTGATGAAAATAAGGAAGAGCGTTGGGCCCAGGATAGAGCTTTGTGGGACACCAGCATTCGTGCTGTAGGACGAAGAGGCACGCCCATTCAGAACGACCTTCATTTTGCGGTTATTTAAGAAAGATTGGATTAGGTCAAGCAGGCGACCGGTAATACCATAGCCGCGTAGTTTGCATAGGAGGCCAGGGTGCCAAACCCTGTCGAAAGCCTTGGTGATATCCAGAGCAACCGCGCGAGCCTCGTCAGACTCATCAAGGGCCTGTAGCATGTACTCCGTTACAGTAGTTAGCAGGTCGGCTGTGGACCTGTCAAATCGGAATCTATATTGCCTGTCGGAGAACAGTTTGTGGGCGGTGAGATGATGAACTATTTCAGCATTTATTATAGCCTCGAACACTTTCCCGAATATTGGTAGAAGACTGATAGGGCGATAGTTGGATGGGTCCGAGGGTTCACGACAGTTCTTAAAGACAGGAACGACTGAGGAGAATTTCCAGCATGCAGGAAAGCAGGAAGCAGAAAGGCAGTAGTTAAACAGTTTAGAGAGGACAGGGGAAAGTTCAGGGGCACACCTCTTAAGGACTATCACCGGGATTCCATCGTCTCCACACGCCTTATGGGGGTCGAGTTTTGAAATTACTCTGGATACTATTGTCGGGGTAATATATACGTCGTGCAGTTTGGCCTCAGTTCTAATAGGGAAGTCGGGTGGGTGCACTCCGGACGAGTCGAGTGTGGAGTTGGATGAGAATCTGCGGGCAAAGCACTCAGCTTTCTCAGCAGATGACGTGAGAACATCAAATCCATGGATTAAGGGAGGTATTGAGGATTTCCTATTGTTGAGCACTCGTTTACAAATCCTCCAATAGTCCTTGGAGCCGAACTTGCGGTCAGCTATGTGCTGTCGCATTCTCTCAGCAAACAACTGTTTGGCGTCATTTAGGGTTCTCTTGCACTCACTGCGAGCGAATGTGAACAGGCGCCTATTGTGATCAGTTGGCTGTCTCCGGAATAGACGGAAGTAATGGTTCCTGTGGGCAATGGCGGCTGAGCAGGCCGGAGAGAACCACGGAGAGGAATGAGGTTTTAAGCAATACTTCCTGGTGGGTATGAAGGCATCAATGCCAGCTTTCACCCATGACGAGACCTCAGAGGCACAGTCATCAACTGATAGGTCAAACACTTTTCCCCAAGGGACGTCGCAGAGGAAATCGCGAAAGGCATCCCAGTCAGCTTTTTGGTAGAGGTAGGAGGTTCTATAAGTAGGGGGATCCTGGGGGGAGTGAGATTGGAAAGAAATACTGAGGGAGACTACAGCGTGGTCGGAGTTGCCGAGAGGGCAAAGCTGCGAGACTTGACAGGCGTCGGGCGCAGAGGTGAAACATATATCTAGCAGTGAGGAATGACCCGAGGGTGTGCTTGGGAAGCGAGTGGGAAGTCCACCACTTGCGTAAGGGATTGGGAAATAGCAAAGTTCATGGCGTGAATGCCCGCCGAATCAGTAACAGCGTTTTCAAGCCACTCAGAGTGATGGGCATTGAGGTCTCCAAATACAAATATGTGGGCAAATGGGTGATAGGAAATAGCCTTATCTATGTCGTCGGCAATGCTATCTAGTAGGGAGAAGTCAGGAGAGGATGGAGAACGGTAAAGGAAGAATAGGTAGCTAACCGAACTGAGGAGAGACAAGCGGAGACATATGTATTGGTGGTCAGTAGATTCGAGTGAAGTCACCCTAGTTATGGGGAGGTGTTCGCTGACATAAACACCCAGCCCATGCATGTGGACAGTAGAATCCTTCCTTAAAAGGGGAAGATAACCAGGGATGAAGAGGTCAGAGGAGGGAATAGCTGAGTTGAGGTTAGTTTCGCAGAGCGCGAGGATGTCAGGGGACTTTTCATGCAGGAACGCTTCTACACTAGCAAAGTTAGTACGAATGCCTCGGATATTAGTGAAGGAGAGGTTAATGGGCTTAGGTGGTTTGGATTTAACTGGTTTAGGGTCATTTCTGTTTTGCTAGAAAAAAATTATTAAAAATCATGACAATAACATCTCAAATCGGTATGTCAACCAAAGTAACAATAATTATTCAAATAATGAAAATAACAAAAATACAAATTTACGTAACTGTCGAAAACCCAACAATTGCCCACAGGAAAATGGTTGTCTAACAAATTCTATTGTTTACCAATGTACTGTATCATCAAATGAAAAAACTAAATATTATAAAAGTTTACACTGGATCTGGTACGAACACTTTTAAGCAGAGGTGGTATTTTCACTTAACTTTTCTTTAAAAATAACAAGTACCGAAACCAAACGTCCCTTTCTGCGTATTTTTAGATGTTGCGAGATACAAAGAAAAACCCCAAAGTAAAATAGAACATTCTGGAAAATACAAGAATCTGTAAATCATTCTATGACATCTGCCTTCTGTATCTGAATGAAAAGCTGCAGATTATAAGGTTCTCTAAAAATAAAGTCGTACTAAACAATAAAAATGAATTGACAGTATTTTGTAAACACCGCAAATATTTTTCTATAAAATTTAATTAACTATAATGTTCATTTATAATTTATGCTTTAATATTACCTCAAAATTATTTTATTAAAAATAATGACTCACACAATACTTATTTGGTTTTCATAACTCCAATATACCTTAGTATACCATAATTACTTAATTTTAATTTTAACCTAAACAATCCAGCCTTTTTAATAGATGAAGTAGTATAAAATTAAATTCAAAAAACCTAAAATCCAGCCTGATATTAAAAACTATTGTCTACTCATTTGAATAATGTTTATTCCTAGTATATATCTTACCCAGACAAAATAAAAATATTTCATGTTTTGACATTAAATTACTATCTTCTCCACGCGACCCAAATCTTCAGCTCCATAGTTTAAACAAATTCTCACATTTGATTGAGTAATACTGAAACACCCTCAATCATATTGTTTAAATTCCTCCAACCACCCCTCCTTAATTTTCTGAATAACCATGAATGCATCCTATATTTTCTAAAATAAATCATTTTCACCATTTATTTTTAAAATATCACCTGAAGAAGAACAATATTGTTCTGAAACATGGAATTTTTTTAGTAGTGATATAATGCTTTTATAAACCATTGCTATAACAAAATTACAATATTAAGCTCTACTTTGTATTGAGCACTCTTTATAAAAGTAAATGCATGAACAGTGAGTTTTAATCTATTCCTTGCTTTCACTTCCTTATAATATATATATAGTTTTGGAGTTTTCATTGATTAATAGAACATATTTTTATTTTATTGTCTAAACGTTATTTTAAGTGGATACCCGTATTTTTATTGTCTAAACGTTATTTTAAGTGGATACCCGTATTTTTATTGTCTAAACGTTATTTTTAGTGGATACCCGTATTTTTATTGTCTAAACGTTATTTTAAGTGGATATCCGTATTTTTATTGTCTAAACGTTATTTTTTAGTGGATACCCGTATTGTTATTGTCTAAACGTTATTTTAAGTGGATACCCGTATTTTTATTGTCTAAACGTTATTTTTAGTGGATACCCGTATTTTTATTGTCTAAACGTTATTATTAGTCGATACCCGTATTTGAGAAAACGCTTTCTTTATTTATTAAACTGTAGATTGATTTGGATGTGCGTTGTGGTGCAGTAGATATCGGCTCGGAACGAGAAATCGGAGAGCCGAGTTCGAATTCCAGTTGAATTCCTTGCATTCACTTACGCGTAAATATATTTGGGAAAGGTATTAATCCGTCCCTTCCCTCCAGTTATGGGTTAAATAACAAGACGTATATAGCCTTGGTTGGCAACCAATCTACCGTAGAAAGTCATGGCAATCTACCTACGGGATAATCTTCTGCCCAGTCAGTCATGTCTCGCCTAAGTGCGTATCACGTGGCACTTAACTGACTGACTGTAAATTTATTTATTTACTTCTTATAGTATTTTTCTTTTTCTCATATTCTTTCACCTCTTGCATTTTAATGGCTTTTTGGCTTTGACTGGAATGAAATAATTTAAAAACTTCTCTATTCACTGCTGTTCCATTGCTAAAAATTAAACAATTTTGATGACTCACCTTTTCCGGATCATTCCTCTTGGATTTTTAGCCATATTTTAAGAATTAGATTATAATTTTCTCCCAGTTTTACAATTTTCAAGTTCCTAGAATTTCACACTCAATAACTTTGTATCTTAGTGGCTTAGTTGCCTTGCTTGGAGCGAAATGATTACAAAAAAAAATGAGGAAATTATTAACCAATAACAAAACTTTAAGCCAGAGTGTATATTCATGAAAGGCAATGTTTCTTGAGATTCTCCAAAGCAATCTCCCTGTGCAGGGCCCGGAAATTTTTCCCACCTGAATCTATTCTGCACATATACAAATCTACCATCCGCCCGTGTATTGAATATTGCTGCCATATCTGGTCGGGTGCCCCTGCTGCTCTCCTTGGACTTCTTGACAAAATACAAAGGAGGATCTGTAACGTGGTTGATACTGACTTGGCAGACCGGCTGCAGCCGCTCTCACACCGGCGTGATATAGCTTCCCTGTGCCTCTTCTACAAGTATTTTCATGGCTTCTGCTCCGATGAGCTTAGATCACTGGTGCCGCCTAAGCAGGAATTTACACGAGATACTAGATTAGCAACTAGGTCCCACCCTTTTACAGTTAAACAAATAAGATGTAACCGTAAATTCTACTTTTCTCGCGCTTCCCGCCTGTGGAACTCCCTTCCACAACTCTGCTTTCCCGACAGTTACAATCTCCAGGTGTTTAAATGTAGGGTCAATAGACACCTCCTATCACACTAACTCCCAACTATTCTCACAACACTTTCATCTACCCAACCCTCATTCTCGGTATCCACACCCACCTATCACCTACCCTCTGTCATTTCCTATATTTAATCAGCCTTTCTCCACTCTACGTAGCCCCCTGCACAGTAGTGGCAGTGACATGCCTTGCTCGGGGTGAAACGCTTATAAAAAAAAAAAAAAAAAATAGTTAATTTTGCAGCAAATGTTGCTAAAAAGATTTCAAAGGCACCAAATTAATGGTATGGCACCTAGCCATTCCTGATCTAATAGATCACTTGAATTCCATTAACTCAGATCTATATGAAAGCCGAGAATTAAAGAATATAATAATACCACTCACCCGTCAGTAAACACTCACTGTGGTTGAAGATCTCTGGACGTCCTCGCCTTAGTCTATATTTATGTCTGATCGCAGCCAATCACATTCCAGTGAGGGAGAACCAAGGTATATACATATTCATTACATCATTATTCTTTTTTTTTTTCGGAATACATACATTTTTTTCTACTTTTTCTCTTATTTCTTCCAGGGTAACAGATAATTCACATACTACATGGCAATATATCTATATTGTTTTTCTTTAATCCGAAGTGGAAGAGTAGGAAGGTAAATTCCAAGAACCTGATCCTGTGACACGATAACTAGACATATATGTATTTTATTATAATAGATTAAAATAGAAAATAGATTAGAATAGAAAATAGTTTAAAAACATATTTAACAAAAGTGAAAAAGAAGAGGAAAAAATAAATAAATAAACGCTTTTTCTTTTATGAGGAAAATTGTCCTCCGGTAAATATTTGACTCAGTGATAAAGAGATACATTTCAGCAGGTGGGTTTTCGATGACCAGGTCAAAGGCTGTCCTTTACTGTATCTTGACCACACATTAAGCCTTTTCCGGCGGAAGCCTTATTAAGATAAAAAAAAAAGATAACTGAAACTTCAGACTTACAGTCGCCGGTGTTTGTCACCGATGGTCTAAAGCATTTCCGGATTTCCGGATTTCCGGTCAATTTTGGATAAATTCAGGTAATTTTTCCGAGTCAGTCAGTTAAGAAGAAGTTAGAGAGTTGAGAGTCCCGCCAGGCGCGAACTTGAAGTAAGATTCTACGTTCGTCTTGTTTCGTTCAGTTTGGATTTGTTGATCTCCATTAATTAGAGTTAGAGCTGTGTGTCACATTCGCCTGCCCCAACCGACAAGGCTAACTCTAAACGAATAAAGCATCCTTTTCAACTCATCCAAGTTGTGGAAGTTCGTTCCTTATAGTCAATCTTGTACTCCCAGCTGTTCGGCCGACATTTTCAACAAACTCCCGACAAACATCACAGCGTGGAGAACGGCCGCCGGAGAAAATTGTTAGGACGGACAATTGGGGTGTTACAATCCTAATCAATATTTAAAATTTTTAACATTAAAAAGTGATGCAGGCAGAGAGCTCAATGTATTAAGAATGCAGAGCCAATATATATATATGAATTAATTATACATTGCGACACAGCGAAAATTTCTGTGTTTCGAGATAGATTCTCATCATCAGGCAATATAAATGACAAAAACCTTTGGTTTGCTGTGTATGTATGTGGGAAGATATAAAAATTTACATGTGTGTTTCTATTGGCTAATCAGAGTGGAGATTCATTTTGGGATTTGGCCTCAAAGAATACATACTAACCAACATTTTCCCTTGTTTCTTTTCCCTCCCTGACTGTCAAGATGTTAACCTGCCTTTAACTTTGTTTCCTTCGGTCTTATTACTTTTGATGTGAAATCCTCATTCAGCACCAATTCTATATTTTTCGCTTACTTATCATTGTTAGGATATTTATTTATTTGTTGTAAAGTTTGTTTTTAAAGCAAGATTTTTTATAAAATATAATTTTTGGTCTATCCATTTATTTGTTGTAAAGTTTTTTTTTTGTAAAAAGAAAGATTTATTTTTAAAAATAACTTTATGTTCCAATTTATTTTTATATAGTTCGTCAGTGATTATTTTCCTTAAGCACTTGTTGGTTTTATGCATGTTATTTCATTTAGATTTTATCCATTTTCTAATGTGAATAATTTGCAATGTCTACATATGACATTTATTTCGTTGCGTTTATTGAATCGATTTTTATTCTAAGGGATTTAGTAATAAATAGTTTTTCGTATAAACATAATGAACATGGTTCATTTAAGGACTTACATGTTTTAGCTTCTTTTATATTTTTCCACTTTAATGTGAGTGTTTGTTTTTTTTTTTGTTTTTTGTTTATGATATTTTGATAGGGATGTTCTAGTTTTGTATTTGTTAATATTAAATGAAGAGGTGTACTGGTAAATTCGCTCCTTTAGAGTGTTTTTATTACTCCCTATATAAATTTTTATATTATTTGTGTTTTCCTTTGAGGATATTTCGCATTGATAGATTATCGATTCCGTCAAACACCTGTTTTCTAACGGACAGTCTATGGGGTTTTTACAATTACATTTTTCTTGTTTAAATTGTTATTTTCTGTTATCCGGTTGTTTTTATTGATTTTGTTGAAGTTTTTAAAATATTATTATTGTGGTTTTTATAATTTTTTCTAGATTGTTCATACAGCTGTAACTTAATTTAATAGTGTTTTTATTAAAGATCTTAGTGGATTTATTTTTGGAAAGTGTTTCTTAATTAACGCGAGGAAATTTTTTCCCAATTTACTACTAGTCATCTGGTTGAAAGTGGACGTGTACCAGATGTTTTGTTATTGTAGTGAAGTGTCAAACTTTTTGTCATTTGTTGAAATGGCGGTGGTCAAACGGTGGCTGTCTTGTATTAACATGTACTTATTACATTTATGTGAAATTTAAATTTTCAATGTTTATCTCTTTCACTATCTTTATTTTTTCTCAAACGTTTTACTCTCTTTCTTTCTCTCTCTCTCTCTCTCTCCCCTGATCGTTGTCATTTTTTTTTTCTTGTATGTTTGTTTATTTTTCCATATATTGTCGCAGATTCTCTTTTACTATCACTCACTTCTATGAAAAAATTGAAAGTTTTGGTTCATGAAGACCAAGAAATGATGGACCAAATAAATAAGTGCCAACATCAATTAGAATCGAAGGGGTCACATTACAAAAAAATCGAAGGGGTCACATTACAAAAAAATCGAAGGGGTCACATTACAAAAAAATCGAAGGGGTCACATTACAAAAACAAAACAAAGCAAACACCACCCCAACTGCAATAACTGATTTTTTTAAGCCTACACCAGTGTGAATAATTAATTTTTATTTCTTTTGTTAATCGCTGTAAATATGTTTTTAATGTTAAAAAAAATAATTATGCTGAATAATTTTTTTCAAAGTCAGACCATCTTATGTTCGCATTGATTTATTACCAGATTACATGGTAAAATACTAAAATATGTACATTCTGGAGAGTCATATATACGATCGTTGGGTGGATAGGTAACGAGTCTTTAGGGAGTGACCACCTGCCATATACGTAGGGGTGGTGGCATAGAACAGGTTCAACTGTATTTTTATTTAATTTTTTAATGAAGCAATGACAAACGGTTTCAGAATTTTTTGGTATCAATTTTGATAACCTATAAACATGTCCTGTTTTTTTTTTTTTTGACTGTTGGAAAAGGTATTAATCCGTCTCTTCCTTCCAGTTATGGGTTAAATAACAGGACAGATTGGGTTCTATAGCCTTGGCTGGCAACCAGTCTACCGCAGAAAGCAATGGCAACCTACTGCGGGATAATCTTCTGCCCAGTCAGTCATGTCTCTTTTCGCCCAAGCGTGTTTCACGTATGGCACTTAACTGAACTGATATTCCATACTAAAATCGTAATTTAATAATATGGTATTCCAGCGTCGTAATCTGTTCGCTGTATGCGTAGGAATTCTATTTTTCGAAACATAAATCGATAATAGAGGTCTGTGGTCTATTTAGAACCAAGAAATATCGTTCAATGTATAAATTTGTGAAACTTTTTCCCTGCAAATATAATTGTTAATGCCTCTTTTATGATCTGACTGTAGTTTTTGTTTCTGTTGGTAGTATCGAAACATATACATCAGCTATCATATTACAGTCATTTTATTTATATAAAATTACTGTTTCTGTACCATAGAATCTGAAGATATTACGATTTGTGCTTTTATCGTAGTGTGCTTATAGTGAGGTAATCTATTCTTTTTCTGGTTGTAGTGGGATTCCGTTCTAGTGAAGGGTAGTTGTATACTGTTGCAGGTTAACGGAATTTGGCCTTGTGGTAGATAGCCCACTATAAGTCATAAAATGATTATAAAATCAAGAAAGGCAATTTGAGTAGAAAATAACATTTATATATACACACTAACCTGCACCCATTTTATCAAGCACTCTTCCCAACCCTCATCATCGCTATCCTTATTCATCTGTCACCTTCCTCATGACATTCCCTATGTCTAACCATTCCTTCTCTTTACCTTCCCCTATGTAGCCCCATGCGAAATAGTGGCAGTGGAATGCCTTGCTTGGGGTTAGATGATTAAAAAAAAATACACATATCAATTAATGTTTTTTTTTTTTTCAATTAAAGTAATAACTTGAATATAGGTCCAACGGAGATTAAAATGTGCTTGGCAAATAATAAGCTGAAAGAGATTTAAGGCTTATGAATGTGGGGAGCGCTATGAGTAAGGAATGTCTTTGATGTAGTCGCTCCTTAGGTCAGTAAGTAGTCTTGAGACAGGGAAGAAGGAAAGAGGCAAGCGTAGTAACCACTTGACTTAGGTCAAGGGGATAATGATTACACTCTTCTCCTCAAGTTTTGCCCGCTGGGGTCTGTCTGTATCGCTTTTTATATCTGCTTTTTGGATCAAAGCAGCTCGTTTGGGATTTCACACTTGTATTCGGTTCTGGGCTTCACATTGGCTGATAAATAAAATTCGCGTTTGCTCGCGAAATGGAAATTTAATATTTGATTAATTTTTATTTTTCAACCGGAACATCTGCGCGAACCCAGATGCGCACGGACGACTTTTAGTCATTTGCTTTTTGTTCATGATAATGCGAACATCCGGGCCCTCGCTGGTCGGTATCACCACACGCTAATGATAAGCCTGACATTAGTATATTTTGACCGCCTTCTAACACTTACCAGTCTAGTCTTTATGCCTTTTATTAAGTAGATAGTTAAGTGGAGCTCTAAAATTTTACATATTAGGTACATAAATTTCATAGTAGTTTGCTAGTCTCAGGAATGTTTGTTGGGGGAAACATACTCTTAATTGCATCTGCCCTCGGCGGATCATCTTGACGACCATTTTTGTCAATGATTTCTCTTAAGTAACTAATTTTAGGCAAAATCAATTCGTACTTTTCCTGGCTTTGAAACCGTACTCTCGTGTGTTTTCAAAAACTATTTTCCCATTCCCAATATGTTGTTCCTTACGTTTGATTAATATATCATCCAGATAGGCCACCAAGAAACTCATAGCTTGCTGCAATATAGCTGGAGCTAATGTTTTTTTTTAATCATATCACCCCGAGCAAGGCGGTAACGCCACTGATGTGCAGGGGGCTACGTAAGAGTGAAAAGATTAGAAAAGAAAAAGCCAGAAACCACATCCTAAACAGGGAACAAGGGATGAGCCTCTTCACCTGTTCAGTGGGCGAGGGTGGAGGGTGAACCGGGCGATAGTTTAGTCTATCTACTCCAATTGAAAAAAAAAAGAGTGAAAAGATTGGAAAAGAGAAAACCGGAAACCACATCCTAACCAGGGAACAAGGGATGAGCCTCTTCACCTGTTCAATAGACGTGGGTGGAGTGTGAACCGGGCGATAGTTTAGTCTATCTGCTCCAATTGAAAAAAAAGAGTGAAAAGATTGGAAAAGAGAAAGCCGGAAACCACATCCTAAACAGGGGAACAAGGGATGAGCCTCTTCACCTGTTCAATAGACGTGGGTGGAGTGTGAACCGGGCGATAGTTTAGTCTATCTACTCCAATTGAAAAAAAAGAAGAAAAAAGAGAAAAGTGAAAAGATTGGAAAAGAGAAAGCCGGAAACCACATCCTAAACAGGGAACAAGGGATGAGCCTCTTCACCTGTTCAATAGACGTGGGTGGAGGGTGAACCAGGGCGATAGCTTAGTCTATCTGCTCCAATTGAAAAAAAAGAAGAAAAAAGAGAAAAGTGAAAAGATTGGAAAAGAGAAAGCCGGAAACCACATCCTAAACAGGGAACAAGGGATGAGCCTCTTCACCTGTTCAATAGATGTGGGTGGAGGGTGAACCGGGCGATAGTTCAGTCTATCTACTGCAATAAAGGAAGTTGAATTTATACAGTCTCTTGTGCGTATTTATAGTTAATTCGGAAAATTCTTCTTCAGTCTACATTTACTTCGGAAAGCTCCAGTTAAAAAAAGGATTCACCGTTTAACTTCACAAAAATATCCTCTGGACTTGGTTAGGGTTAGTTATGGGGTTCTAAACATTTCATTGACCCTATCAAAAATTCAGTACAAACACGAATTCTGTTATCTTCTTTGCTTTACATACATTGCTGGGGCCATCTTATTTGAATAGTTAATCTTTTTAATTCCACCTATTTTTTCAAGCCCATTCTTCATTGACTTGACCCGAGGCTTCGGATGGTACATTCTGTTTCGTTTTAAATACTGGCGTCGATTATTTTTTCACTTGAAATTTCGCTTTGTATTTGGAACATCGGTGCAGGACATTCGACAGAACACCCGGAAAACATTTTTCAGTCCTTTCTTTAATATATATTTTTTAAACTGGTCGCTTGTCAACTTACGTTTTTGCAATAAACGTTTATAGGTAAATTCCAAAGCTCAAATAATTCCATCCAGTCAATAGCGAATAAGTTTATAATATTTTTTACACATAAGCCTTAGTTTTTACACACTCATTTCGCCAATAAAAAAAATTTCTCCCTGAGAAGGGTAATAAGGGTTAGGGTAAGAGTTAGGGTAATAGTTAGGGTTAGCGTTAGGGTTAGGGTTAGGGTAAGGGTAAGGGTTAGGGTAAGGGTTAGGGTTAGGGTTAGCTTTAGGGTAAGGGTAAGAGTTAGGGTAAGGGTTAGGGTTAGGGTAAGGGTTAGGGTTAGGGTTAGCGTAAGAGTTAGGGTAAGGGTTAGGGTTAGGGTTAGCGTTAGGGTTAGGGTTAGGGTAAGAGTTAGGGTAAGGGTTATGGTTAGGTTAAGATTTAGGGTATGAGTTAGGGTTAGGTTAAGGGTTAGGGTAAGGGTTAGTGTATGGGTTAGGGTTAGCGTTAGGGTAAGGGTTAGGGTTAGGGTTAGTGTTAGCTTCAGGGTTAGGGTTAGGGTAAGGGTTAGGGTTAGGGTTAGTGTAAGTGTTAGGGTTAGGGTAAGGGTTAGGGTAAGGGTTAGGGTTAGGGTTAGCTTTAGGGTAACGGTTAGGGTAAGAGTTAGGGTTAGGGTTAGCGTTAGGGTAAGGGTTAGGGTAAGGGGTAGGGTTAGGAGTAGGGTAAGAGTTAGGGTAAGGGTTAGGGTTAGGGTTAGAGTAAGGGTTAGGGTTAGGTTTAGGGTAAGGATTAGGGTTAGGGTAAGAGTTCGGGTAAGGGTTAGGGTTAGGGTTAGATTTAGTTTAAAGGTTAGGTTTAGGTTAAGTGTTAGGGTAAGGGTTAGGGTTAGGGTAAGGGTTAGGGTAAGGGTTAGGGTTAGCGTTAGGGTAAGGCTTTGGGTTAGGGTTAGGGTAAGAGTTAGGGTAAGAGTTAGGGTAAGGATTAGGGTTAGGTTAAGGGTTAGGGTAAGGGTTAGGGTTAGCGTTAGGGTTAGGGTTAGGTTAGGATTTAGGGTATGAGTTAGGGTAAGAGTTAGGGTTAGGGTTAAGGTTTAGGGTAAGGGTTAGGGTTAGGGTAAGGGTTAGGGTAAGGTTTTGGGTTAGGGTTAGGGTAAGAGTTAGGGTAAGAGTTAGGGTAAGGGTTAGGGTAAGGGTTATGGTTAGGGTTAGGGTTAGGTTAGGATTTAGGGTATGAGTTAGGGTAAGAGTTAGGGTTAGGTTAAGGGTTAGGCTAAGGGTTAGTGTATGGGTTATGGGTTAGGGTTAACGTTAGGGGTATGGGTTAGGGTTAGAGTAACGGTTACGGTTAGGGTTAGGGTTAGGGTTAGTGTAAGGGTTAGGATAAGGGTTAGGGATAGGGTTAGCGTTAGGGTTCGGGTTAGGTTAAGGGTAAGTGTTAGGGTTAGGGTTAGGTTAAGGGTAAGGGTTAGGTTTGGGGTTAAGTGTTAGGGTTAGCGTATGGTTTAGGGCAAGTGTTAGTATAAGGGTTAGCGTTAGGGTAAGGGTTAGGGTAAGGGTTAGAGTTAGGGTAAGTGTTAGGGTTAGGGTTAGCGTTAGGGTAAGGGTTAGGGTTAGGGTTAGGGTAAGGGTTAGGGTAAGGGTAACAATTAGACCTAGGGTAAGGGTAAGGGTTAGGGTAAGAGTTAGGGTAAGGGTTAGGGTTAGGGTAAGGGTTAGGTAAGGGTTAGGGTTAGGGTTAGCGTTAGTGTAAGGGTTAGGGTTAGGGTAAGAGTTAGTGTGAGAGTTAGGGTAAGCGTTAGGGTTAGGGTTATCGTTAGGGTAAGGGTTAGGGTAAGGGTTAGGGTTTGGGTTAGGTCTAGCCTTAGGGTAAATGTTAGGGTAAGGGTTTTGGTAAGGGTTAGCGTTAGGGTCTGGTTAAGAGTTAGGGTAAGAGTTAATGTAAGGGTTTGGGTTAGGGCAAGTGTTAGGGTAAGGGTAAGGGTTAGGGTTAGCGTTAGGGTAAGGGGTAGGGTAAGGGTTTGGGTTAGGGTTACGGTAAGGGTTAGGGTTAGTGTAAGGGTTAGTTTAAGTGTTAGGGTTAGGGCATGGGCTAGGGTTAGGATTAGGGTAAGTGTTAGGGTTAGGGTTAGGGTTAGTGTACGGGTTAGGGTTAGCGTTAGGGTACGGGTTAGGGTAAGGGTTAGGATTACGGTTACGGTAAGGGTTAGGGTTAGTGTAAGGGTTAGGGTTAGGTTAAGGGTAAGGGTAAGGGTTAGCGTAAGGGTTAGGGTAAGGGTTAGTATAAGGGTTAGCGTTAGGGTAAGGGTTTGGGTTAGGGCAAGTGTTAGGGTTAGGATGAGTGTAAAGGTTAGGGTAAGGGTTAGCGTTAGGGTAAGGGTTAGGGTTTGCGTTAGGTTAAGGGTTAGGGTAAAAGTTAGGGTAAAAGTTAGGGTTAGGTTAAGAGTTAATATAAGGGTTAGGGTTAGGGTTAGCGTTAGGGTAAAGTTTAGGGTAAGGGTTAGGGTTAGGGCTAGGGAAGGGTTAGGGTAAGTGTTAGGGTTAGGGTTTGTCTTAGCGTTAGGGTAAGGGTTAGGGTTAGGGTTAGCGTTAGGGTTAGGGTTAGGGTTAGTGTAAGGTTTAGGGTAAGGGAGTGTAAGGTTTAGGGTAAGGGTTAGTATAAGGGTTAGCGTTAGGGTAAGGGTTTGGGTTAGGGTAAGTGTTAGGGTTAGGATGAGTGTAAAGGTTAGGGTAAGGGTTAGCGTTAGGGTAAGGGTTAGGGTTTGCGTTAGGTTAAGGGTTAGGGTAAAAGTTAGGGTAAAAGTTAGGGTTAGGTTAAGAGTTAATATAAGGGTTAGGGTTAGGGTTAGCGTTAGGGTAAAGTTTAGGGTAAGGGTTAGGGTTAGGGCTAGGGAAGGGTTAGGGTAAGTGTTAGGGTTAGGGTTTGTCTTAGCGTTAGGGTAAGGGTTAGGGTTAGGGTTAGCGTTAGGGTTAGGGTTAGGGTTAGTGTAAGGTTTAGGGTAAGGGAGTGTAAGGTTTAGGGTAAGGGTTAGTATAAGGGTTAGCGTTAGGCTAAGGGTTAGGGTTAGGGTTAGGGTAAGTGTTAGAGTTAGTCCTTCTTAATGGAGACTTTCCGATTTCTTTCCATGTGGCTTCTTTTTGTTTTTTATCGCATCACCCCAAGCAAGGCGGTAATGCCATTGATGCGCAGAGGGCTACATCAGAGAAAAAGATTAGCTAGGAGCAGAGTAAAGAAAAGACGAATCTGTTACAGGAGGTGTTAGAGAAAGAAGCAAGAGAAGGATGGGAATACAGGTGTGATGACAATTGCAAAGGTAGAGAGAAAGGAAAAGATATACAGGGTGATGTAAAAAGAACTAGAGTCAAGTGGTTAAGAGATGAGTATTGACATTGCATTTAAATTCATAGAGGTTTTAGCCGCCAGGAAAGCAAGAATACGTAGGAGAGTTCCACAGGTGGGAAGTGCGAGAAGAGAATGTGATGAAGCAAAATCGTCTGCATTTGGTTGATCTAACTGTGAATGGGTGGGACCCAGTTGCCAGTCTAGTTGCACGAGTAAACTCATGTGACAAAGGTCTTCGCTGGTTATTGTGATATCACTGCCAGTCTCAAGTTACATTTTCACATTCACAAATTTTCTTTTGTTTTCTGTGATTATTTCTTTTGTCACAATGTTTAAACAATTATTTCCCGGTGAGAAATTTCTCTTGGATTAGTTTTAGTGTGGCTACATTACCACATTTGTAGCATTTTGAATTCTTAAAGGGACAATCGTCTCCGAGATGTAACCTTCCACATCTGAACTGGGTCCCACCCATTCACAGTTAGATTAACCAAATGAAATCGCCACTTCTACTCCAACAGCTTCTTTTCTCGCAATTCCTGCCTGTGTAACTCTCTTCCATATTTTTTGCTTTCCTGGCGGCTACAACCTCCAGGAATGTAAATGCAATATCAATATTCATCTCTTAACCACTTGACTCTAGTTCTTTCTACATCACCCTGTATATCTTTTTCTTTCTCTCTACCTTTGCAACTGTTATCACACCTGTATTCCCATCCTTCTCTTGCTCCTTTCTCTGACACCCTCTGTAACTGATTCATCTTTCTCTTTGCTCTCCTTCTATCTAATCTTTTTCTCTTATGTAGCCCCCTGCGTATCAGTGGCCTTACCGCCTTGCTTGGGGTGAAACAATAAAAAAATTGATTAATTTTTGTTTCTACACATTTTTGTTTGTACAAATGCACATTCTTTTTCCTCAATTTCTTCGACTTTATGTCATCACGTAGCAAACGGCTAATCCAGCCGCACTGAAGAATTGTGCTGCAGCGAAACAGGTCAGTCTGTAGATTGTTTTATATATATATATATATATATATATATATATATATACATGAATAAAAAAGAGACGAGGAAAATTGTACTTAGTCGGTCACATGACGAAACGTGTTGACTAAAACTGATTACAGTGTTCATCTTATCTATTTTTTTATTCATATAGTCAATCTGAGTGCGCAAACATTCTTGGGAAAGATATTAATCAGTCTTTTCTTCTTACAGTTATAGGTTAAATATAAGGGGAGATTGAGTTCTATAGCCTTGGTTGGCAACCAGTCTACCACAGAAAGTAATGGCAACCTACTGCAGAAAAATCTTCTACCTAGTCAGTCATGTTTCTTTCGAAACATGATCGCCCAAGTGTGTACCATGGACGGCACTTAAATGACTGACATCTGAGCACACGCACACACACACACACACACACACACACACACACACACACACACACACACACACACACCCCCGTATATATCGTATTTGATGGCCTATTGAAGGCAGATTTTGGCATGGAATATTTAGGAGAAAAATTGCACGCCTCACAACCCTAAAAATCAAAATTATAATTTACACGAGCTACTAGATTAGCAACTAGGTTCCACCTTTTTACAGTGAAGCCGATAAACTGTAACCGCCATTTCTATTCTAATAGCTTTTTTTCACACACTTCCCACCTGTGGAATTCCCTTCTATATACTTGCTTCCCCGACAGCTACAATCTCCAGGAATTTAAATGTAAGTTCAATAGACATCTTCTATCACACTAACTCGCATCCATTCTCTCAAGCTCTTTTTCATCTACTCCACCCCCACCCTTCCTCGGTATTCTTATCCGTCTATTACCCTCCCCCTGACATTTCCTATACCTAACCCCTCTTTTTCATCACTTTCCCCTATGTAACCCCCTGCGCAACAGTGGCAGTAGAATGCCTTGCTTGGGGGTGAGATGATTAAAAAACACTAACCCTCGCACTTCCCGACTGTGGAATTCTCTTCCAAACGATTGCTTCCCCGACGGCTACAATCTCCAGGAGTTTAAATGTAAGGTCTATAGACACCTAACACACTAACCTGCTCCCATTCTATCAAGCACTCTTCCCATCTGCCTAACCCTCATCCTCGCTATCCTTACTCATCTGTCACCTTCCTCCTGACATTCCCTAGGTCTAACCACTCCTCTTTACCTTCCCCTATGTAGCCCCATGCACAATAGTGGCAGTGGAATGCCTTGCTTGGGGTGAGATGATTAAAAAAAATTAAAAAAATTTAACAATGTGATAAAGAAATTCTACAAATATTTTTTGATTGGGAACTCGCCATGAGCTTATTTAATCATTAACTGATGAACTAAGATTCATTGTAAAATTAAAATAGGAAAACTGTGAAATCATGACAGGCCTTTCCAGTTTTATTAAGGTTGTTAAGCTCAAATATTTAACAGAGAGATTAGGGAATTTCTACGGATATTTCGTCGTAGAACTTGTCAGAAGCTTATTCAATCATTAATTGAAGAATTAAGATTCATCAGAAAATTTAAAGAGGAAAACTGAAAATTTTCTAGGTTGAAACTAGCAAAACTAATTCAGCAAAAGTAATTTTTTTTCACATGTTTAAAATATCTAATGATAGTTTGACTTAAGAGCTAATAAAAACTTATTGAATTATGGTTAGACATGGACTACAGATATATATATATATATATATATATATATCTCGCTCATTCAATAATGAATTAGAGCACTATGGCTATTGGGCGTGTATAATGATATACGCGCTAAAAAGTCTGTCTTCTACCGAATGCTCGTAGCCTAGAGGTAGAACCACCGACTGATGCCAAGTCGGTCGGATTTCAATCCTGGGTTAAAAAGCAATTGGAGTCTAACCATATTGATGAGCTGCGAAACAGATCTGTCTGCGGATAACTAGTGAATGTATGTGTGTGTGTATATATATATATATATATATATATATATATATATTTATTTAAATAAATGCATGTTTCATTAAATAATATAGACAAGTTTTGTCTATTTACTTTATGTAAATTTTTTTTCATATTCTCTGATAAGCTTAACAGCATTATTATTAAATGAAGAAAAATTACAATATTGATATATAATTTTTTTTAGAAATCCAATCTAAACTTTTGGCTTACATAAGCCATTTTTAAAGATGTCAAATTACATTATATATTATAAACACGGACAAATGATAATGACAAACGGTTTTTGTTTACACGGAAGATTTCCAAAGCAACAACAAAGCACAGCTCGTGACGTCACACATGACAAAGTGAGAGTGAAAACAAGAAATATTAAGTACAGGAACCCGTTGGAATAAATCAATGGTTTCTTTTATTAATTATAGGCATTTAAGGATATTTGTAGAGGTTTCATAGTTTATCTTGTTCAGGTTACGTTTCAACTGTTTTATGTATACAGCTTCGAGAATTTTTGTTTTTTGTTTATTGTTTAAGTATAGTTGTGTTTTCTGGAAGTGTGTATGTGGCCAGGCATGTTTTAAATGCTTAAATTTATATATAAATAAATATAAATATATATATATATATATATATATATACATACATACATAAACACCAGAAAGAGATTATCCAGAATGATCCATTCTTTAACATCAACAATGTGAAAATCAAGTTACAGGAGTAAAACAATCAATTCATAATACCAGATGTTTGAATGCTTTAAAAAAAAAAAAAAAAAAAAAAAAAAAAAAAAGAAAGCATTTTTGAAAAATTGACTTTATTCAATTATCAGAAAAAGTTCCAAGAGGAAATCACAGAGAAAGAAATAAAAATAATTAGCGATATTTGCCAGAATTCATTTTGCATAAAAACAGTAAACATTACTTCAAAGTGTTTGTGTCTTTATAATTGAAAAAAAATAAATAAAAAGGCTCAACATTATCATTGTTCCTTGAAGCCTTAAATAACTCTACAAGAAAAATGTGTCTTGGGACAGCAGTCATATTTGTAGAAGAATTTTAAAAAAAGAAAAAAATGGAAACATGTACGCTTTGGCAATATTGACTCAGCGGCCCATTTTCCAAGAACGGATGGAGGCTTATTATTTGCTTTGCACCCTCACATGCTTCAAGATTTTACAAGTACTTTTCTGATTTGTACAGCATTGCATGCTTTTAAAATCATGCCAAAGTTGATATCTGACACTTATGTGCTTACGCATTTTTGAAATGAGAAAATTGATCTCTAGAAGAATAGACAATACTCGGATATAAAGACCATATTGAAGTTAAGCACCTTTTGCACAATGTTGTTTTTAAAAATTGGGAGTGGGAGGGTTTATGTTAAATCTGGACTTTCAAAAATGTTTTTTTTAAATAAAAAAAAACAAATTTAAGAAAAAAAAACAAGAAACTTCCCATTTTGAGCTTCGCATTGATATTTTTTTTTTTTTAAGGCATCAAACAATTTTAAAATTTGTGTCTGTGAATAAGAATTAAAAGTATTTTGTGATTGGGAGGGAGTAGGGTATAAAAAGCTCAAGACCCGTGATTTTTAGAGGCACTTTAATTTTCAAGTCTTGTCAAGGATATATATATATATATATATATATATATATATATATATAAAAAAAAAAAACATGTAAGAGAAATTTGTTACTTAATTGAACAGAGTTAAGCTGACTGAAGTCTCGGGAAAAAGCATCAAATGTGATGTCAGGGCCTTTTTTCATCTACTGTTGTTTCTCAGTCTTTTTTATTTATATGGAGGTTGGTGTCGTAATTTAATATCTTTGTATTTGAGTGATTCTACAGATGGTCATTTACTTTTTGTTGTGTTGACCTCTTTTAGACTGTTGCATTGTTTGGGGATGTTTGTGTAGCTCACTTGAGTGCATGCCTGCGTAATTGCTTTATAATGAATTTTGCTTTATAACGAATTGGCTTATTTTGGGTTGACCTCTTTTTACTGTACTGCATTAAGTATTTTATGGCCCACAAATACTGTTTTGCATGATTTTTTTTTTCTTCACTCCATTTGGGGGTAGTTATATATATCTCTTCAGATTTGCTATTTTTTGTTGTGACTGAGTTTTTATATAGTGTGTGTGATAGTTTTGGGTTTTCCTTTTGCATTGTATTTGTGTAGCAAAGTAGATAGTTGTTTGAATGTCTACATTTTCTTATTTTGTTGTTTAATATTTGACTTTGGTTTTTAGAGCTAATGATAGCTAAATTTTCCTCCAGTTATAGTTTGCAGTTTTTAACTACAATTTCATTTAAAATAACAGCATAGGAAAAAAAAAACCCTGAGGAGCAAGGGTATCACAATGGTGCCTTCATGAAACTTTTAAGTGGCCATAACCCTACTCAGTTAAGTGAAAATGGTCTATCTGTATATTAAGCACTTTGACAAAAAAAACAAAAAAAAACTGCTTGCTAAAATATATTTATCAGTAAATCTTGGCAGTAAGTATCATCACAACTCAACACTAATATATATATATATATATATATATATATATATATATATATATACTAACAAAATAGCAAGATCGCCAAGACCGACCGCGGTTTCGCACAACGGCTCGTCAGGGCAAAGGCAGATCAATACTAACCAAATAAATACACACCAGGACTAACCCAAATGCAGAAGAGGTTGGATGGAAGGGAAAAAAAAAAAAAAAAAAAAAAATATAACTGGGAGGGGGGTCTTCCATAACTTTCGATATTCTAAGTAAGGAACTTCATTTTATGCATCCTACACTTATTCAA
>JBBBDQ010000984.1:1767500-1777500 GCA_037127315.1 Ascarosepion bandense
AAAGATTTTTTAAAAATAATGTTTTCAAAAATAATTTCAGTCATTTGTGAATAAGTCCTGAAAATTTTATTAAAATCCAACCATTATTTGATTTTTGCAAGAATTTACAAATTAATGTGTTTTTTCAACAGAAAAAAGAAAAAAAAAAAAAGAAAAAAAGAAAAGAGTTTCATAATATTACATTTATCGGAGTAAACTGATTAGTTTAGTTCTTATAAATATTGCTTGTTATTGTATATATTCATTAGGGAAATTTTTAAATGTTATTTTCTGCCCTCGCCCTCCACACAAAGAACTTCGTAGAGTATCAGGTTTTATGGCGGACGTAGTAAAAATGGTAAGTAAGAATGTGGTATTATGGTGTAAGGAAAGTTGTAAGTGTGCCAGGGTCGACGAAAGTGAATAGCTAAGTTAAATTAGGACAGAAGATGACCAGCCTTCCCCACCCCCCGTGTTAGGCCTTGTGCCACTTTTGTATGTTTATGTGCAATTAAATATAGAAAGCGATCAGCAAACAAGAAATCAAAATCTTGGAGGAGGAGGAGGAGGAGGAGGAGGAGGACGACAACGTAACTTTTTTGTTATTCGATTTTATGCAGTTTTTTTTTTTTTCATTGGTTGTGTGGACATCACGTGCATATCTTTTCGCATCTGTGTTTCATGTTTAATTCTTGAAATGTTAACGTAATAATTGCATGATAAATATGGCGAACTTTGAAAGTGAATATTACACCATTTGCAAATATTTGGATCTTACATTCTTTAAAAAAAGGTTCAACGAATATTGGTGATATGAAGAAATGTTTCTGGTGGGTATTTATTTACTGTATTTCATTTATTAACTAGCAGTATAGCCCGGCGTTGCTCGGGTGTAATGAAAGTTTTAAAACTAATCCATGGTCCTGGAGCTCAGACTCTGGACGTTGGCACAAAAGACTAAAAAGCAATAGTTGTTTCCAGTTAAAGCGAAACCGTAGACTGAAAGAAAAATGAATGGATGCAAGTCAAATTTTGATTTTCTGGTATCGATATCAAATAAATTCTTTTCGTCGTAAACTGAATTTTGAAGGCTAAATAAGTTCCTCTGAGTAAATGGTATCATGGCTGAGATTAAGAACTACAATTATACCGACTTAGAGCCAAACCCGAAGCAAAAACTAAAATAAAAGGGCTGAAAAAAATACAGACATACAAGCAGATAAACAGACACACAAACTTTTTGCCTATATATATATATTATAAATAAAAATTGATTTTCTACACTATTGTAAGAACTGCAACCTTGAAACTTCTGAATATCATTTCTTATGTCTTTGTCTATGAGTGTATCAAATTTGATTCAATTTCTATAACCCGATTTTTTTCCGATTATCGATTTGATATTTATCGGGGTACCTCGACACAAAACCTAGCTAAGAATACTCACAGATGCTTATAGTACAACTGTGTAAATTTTCAAGAAAATCAGTTCAGCCTTTTCGGAGTCTATAAGTAATGGACAGACACACACACAAAGTTCCATTTATAAATAAGTTTAGATATGAATAAATATAGTTTTAAGATAGGATAAAGTGCTCAATATCAGAGATAGAGCGTATGTAAATATAAAAGAGTGAACATTGAAGTCAACACTCAGAGCGACAGACTGTTTTATACTAAGCGCAATACCTGATGATTATACATATATATATATTTTTTTTTATCATATCACCCCGAGCAAGGCGGTAACACAACTGATGTGCAGGGGGCTACGTAAGAGTGAAAAGACTGGAAAAGAGAAAGCCGGAAACCACATCCTAAACAGGGAACAAAGGATGAGCCTCTTCACCTGTTTAATAGACGTGGGTGGAGTGTGAACCGGGCAATAGTTTAGTCTATCTACTCCAAATATATATGAAATGAATTGTTTGAACATTAAAAAAAAAAAAAAAAAAAAAAAAAAAAAAAAAAATCAATACTCATATTTAAGTAGATATTCTGTTTTTAATGGAACAGTATTATATATTTTTATCTACCGGCCTGATTATTTACGATAAATTTTTATTACGAAAATGTGTGCCATTTGGCAGGATTCGAACCTGTGACCCCTATCTATATAGGGGAAGCTACCATTTGATCTGGTAACGTCTTAGACCTCTTTTCATAAAAATTTATCGTAAATAATCAGGCCGGTAGATAAAAATATATAATACTATTCCATTAAAAACACAATATCTACTTAAATATGAGTATTGATAAAAATAATGTTCAAACAATTCATTTCAAATTGTCGGTTGCTTATAACCAAGTATTCGTTGATTTCCGTAATATATATATATATATATATATATATATATATATGTATACACACACACTTGTGCAAATTAATTGAAGCAACAACTACTTTAGTGGGTCTAAAACTGACCTTATGGTGAAAGAAAACGAGTTGCAGGGTGTAATCATTTCTATTTTTTCCTCAGATTAGGTCATTTACAGCACTGTGCCGTAATATGACTATTTTCAGAGTGTATGAGAAATTTATTTGGCCTTGAATAATATAGTATCATTATTTGTGATTTTGTCATGCCAAGACACTATTGCCTTGACTGTCGATTAATTGTCCTGCAGCCATTGTCTGTGGTAGACATTACTGCAAGGAACCGTACAAAAATTCTAACACTGCACAAAATCAAAGGCAAGCCTTACAGTGATCACGGATATTGTTTCAACTGCCAGTTGTGTAATGATCCATCAGTCGAAAACGTAAAGGAAAATGTGGTCAGAAGAGAAAAACGATGCCAAGAGATGATGAATACGTGATCAGGAAAAGTGTGAAAGATCTTAGAAAGGCATTATTTGTCTTGTTTCAATTAATTTATACAATAACGTATTTTTGCAACACTGATGCATGTTGAATTTCTCAAGTTACCAATAACGTTTTTCATTGAGAATTAGAAACACTACATTTTGTTCAATTTTGCAAACAAATCAATAAAATTTGAATAAGCAGATTTATTTGGAAAAATACTTTGTCAAAAACCTTAATGGTTTAATAATTTTTTTTAATTTAATAGGAATTTACGGTAAATAATTTTTTTTTTTTTTAAGAAAGAATAAATTCTTAGGATTTCTTACTCTTGAGCATGCAACATACAATTTACCATGTTTAAAAATTTCTTTCTGGAGCTTAAATTCCAACTTTTTATAGCATTTTGCCTTTTGATTTACCTATAATTCTCACAAATGCAGGGCAAACTAGGAACTGGATTGCTATATAGACTAAACTAGGAACTGGATTGCTATATAGACTAAACTAGGAACTGGATTGCTATATAGACTAAACTATCGCCCGGTTCACACTTCACCCACGTCTATTGAACAGGTATAAAGGCTCATCCCTTGTTCCCTGTTTAGGATGTGGTTGTCGGCTTTCTTTTTTCCAATCTTCTCATTCTTATGTAGCTCCCTGCGCTTCAGTGGCATTACCGCCTTGCTTGGGGTGATATGATTAAAAAAAAAAAAAAATATATATATATATATATATATATATATATATATATTAAAAACACTTAAGATATAGGGGAAATATTGCATTTTTATTAAGTATTTGTTATTTTAATCATTACATGACAGTGAGACCCATGAAGTGGTTAATATAGAGTATAAGGAAAGATTATATATATATATATATATATATACACATATAAATAAAGAGTTCTTTCCCCATCCCCAGCAAGCAATGACAAGTGAATGGAGCTTATCTGGGTTTTCTTGCCCTAATGAATTACAACAACACACCAGAGATTTTTTTTCTTTTCTTTCTAGCTATTGAGGGTCTGGTATGTGGCAAAACAAATTCAGAAACAATTTTATCTCTTAAGAATTTAAAATGTATCATTAAGAAAGGGAGATAAGTGTGTTATATTCTTACTGATGAAAAAAAGATGAACTTCAAATGAAAATAAACCCTTCTCAACAGTCACACGTATGAGAAGGAATTTTTCACTGAATAGAGAGAAGTGAAAGGAAATAAAAAAAAAAAAAACAGAATAAAAAATGAATTATTTGGAGTAATGGTAGGAGATGTAGAGTGAAGCAAGTTGGAGTTGAGGGGAGGAAGGATCCTTGTGGCTACTCCCAAAGAAGGTGGATAATTCTCAATTTGGAAAATTAATTAAGAGTGCAGAAATAGGGGAGAAAAAACACTTGTTGAGATTAATGTAAAAATTGGGGAATCACTGAGTACCCAGAACCTGTCAAGCCAAAAAGTGTTTATAAGCAGAAAAAAGATTTGGTGCCAGTTGGCATGCTGATACTTGAAGAACCAGCTTCTCTAGAATTTTTAAATGAGGTCAAATGTCGCTATAAAAATTTATGTAAGACTGGATTCATTTTTGTTTTACCAAGAACTATAGAAACCAACTGAAGATTGACCCAATGATTTTTTTTTTTTTTTTAGTTGTGAAGATTGATGTTGCTTCTGACACGGTTTGACCTAACTTTTTATTTATTACTATGAAATTTGATCTTTCCTTACTCTGAGATCAAGAACACAACACAGGCAGAGTTGGTGTGGATCAAAGCAGCCAGCATTCAACAACCAACTTCGACCAGTGCAGAGTTAGACTGAGCAAGAAGGTTGTAATTAAATTGTTTTTAAAATAGGAGTATTTTTTATATTAAGTTATTTTTTTCCAAATAATTTATTGTATTAAGCTATTTACCTTTGAATGGTGTTATATATATATATATATATATATATATATATATATATATATATAAAAATAGCACTTGCTAACTTACATTATGTGTGCATGAAAAATAAAAATATTGTATTTTCTCTTTATTCATATGGTTGGGTTGGGGGGGGGGGGGGCAAAACTTTCCTTTCTAACTTATTTTCATATGTAAAATATTGTTGCCACTGGTTTTAATATAGCTACGAGTCACATTGCAACAAGAATATACAGTAAACTTACTCTGGGAGAATTACAAGTCATATCAGCAATAATTGTTTACAATGAAAGTGGGGAGGAGAAGGGCAAAGTGGGGAGGAGAAGGGCAAAGTGGGGAGCAGAAGGGCAAAGTGGGGAGCAGAAGGGCAAAGTGGGGAGCAGAAGGGCAAAGTGGGGAGCAGAAGGGCAAAGTGGGGAGCAGAAGGGCAAAGTGGGGAGCAGAAGGGCAAAGTGGGGAGCAGAAGGGCAAAGTGGGGAGCAGAAGGGCAAAGTGGGGAGCAGAAGGGCAAAGTGGGGAGCAGAAGGGCAAAGTGGGGAGCAGAAACATATACTTACGTGGGCTGTCCATATGGTACATTCTGTGGGGGGTAGTATCCTGGTGGAGGAGGTTGTCCTGGTCCATATCCTGGTTGGGGCGGATAAGCACCTGGTGGAGGCTGTGGATAGCTACCAGGGTAGTAACCTCCTGGAGGGGGATACTGGTTCATGCCTGGATAAGTTCCTGGTGCTCCTGTTGAAGGAGGATATGCTGCAAAAGGGGGTGCTGAAGGAGGGACGCCACTGGCTGGGTAAGGACAAGTCTCTAAAGTTTTCTGACCAGGTCTTGGATGAGTGGAATAAGGTGGTGGCTGTGGGTCACCAAACTGTGAGGACATAACCTGAAAATAGAAAAAATTAACGATTAATTATGGCTTTATTTGTATCGCTTTAAACTTGGTACCACCGCTAATTCAGGTTTTAAATTTAAAAGTTGAACACAGAAGAAACAGTTTCTCAACTGAAGACATTTTCAATAAACAGTCATTACTGTAATTGCCATTGCAACATGGTAAGATGCATTTGAGAACTGACAACTGCGGGTATATATTGTAAAAGATTTTATTTCCTTTACACTACTTGTGCAGCTGTGAAAACCGCAATTAAAACAAAACAAAGAACATGAGCACAGGGAGGAAGAATGTACACAAGGATAGATAATTACAAAATTTGAAAAAATATAAGAAAATAATGAAATTTACATAAATAGTTATAACAAAACAAGGGAACTTATAACAAGTGTTGAAATCGACAGGAATTGTTTGTGTTGCCAAAGCAATAAATTTTCACAAATTAAGAAAGGGTCTAAAAGGCAATAAAACTTAAGAATTAAAGTCCATTAACTATAAAATTTGTCTAGGGTTTGCTGGAAAATGAAAGGAAAAAAAATGTTAATTACCTCATTGGCATTTTGTGTGGTCTATGGCAATATAGTTACTCCCCAACAGTACCGAAAAGGCATGTGCTGCCACTGGAGATAAATTTACGTCTGACCTCTTAGAAGGTCTTGATCCTAAAGACTTAAGAGGGTTTGTATTTCTTATACAAAGGCCAAAATCCTATATTCTAGAAAAGGTTGCCCTAAAAACAGCTTGTTATATTTTTACTTATTTATTCTAACTTTCATCATTGTCCTGCGGCCTTGGCTGAGGTAGAACTCACTACACCCCTCCAGTATTCCTTGTGCATTTGGAACCCTGGCGCAGTTTATAGCGAAATTCATAATCTTGTCAAACAGCTGAATACTTGATGCTTTGCCAGGGCTACCAAGGGTGTTTTTATTGTGACACCAATACTGGATGGGTTGCCACCATCTAAGTACTGACCAGGCTCACGTTGCTTAACTTCGGTGATTGAAGGAGAACCGGTGTATTCAACATGATATGCCGTAAGCATATTCTAATTTTACTGTTTCATACCTCGTAATTGTTTTACGTTGTTCTTAAAATATAAGGAACTATATTTTCTTGCAACATTGTCCAAAGGGGTGACAAGGCTGCCAGTCAAGAAGACAGGGCTGGCTTCGGCAAGAGAACGAACCTGCTGATTTTACATTAAGGTTTGGTAGCAAATGGTGCCTGGCGGCAGCTACAATTATTACAATACAATCCTAACAAACAGCAGCTATAAATGCAATGATATTGAATAATATAAGCAAATTAATCATATTACCAAACATAATTGAAATAGATTCATAATTTGGTACACACCACTATTTAACCAAATGGTTAGTACCAAGTTAGGGAGTAAATTCCTTAACCTAGTTCAGAAACTTCAACTCATAATACCCTTAGCAAAATTTCTAATAATACACTTAAACTTAGTTATAGCTGCACTGGTCTTGATATAATTTTTTTTTTTTTTTTAAATAAAAAAACAAAAAAAACATTAATCATAGTCAATGTAATAAAAATAACAATAGTAACACAAATTTTAGCAATTGTCATAACCCTAACATATGTACTCTGTAAAATAAATGCCTTAAAAATTCCATAGTATACCAAGCTACTATCTATTGAAAATCCTAATTTAACCAAACAATATATTGGTTGCACAAAGAATAGTTTCAAGACAATTTTATCAGCATAACTTATCTTTCAATAATAAAATATACAATAATTCTACCTCTAAAATACTACTGGCAATTCAAAACAAAATAAGAAATATTAAAAGCTAGAACAAATCGTTACATGAAATGTTTCCTTTGCTTACAAGAAAAAAATCTATATAATTCTGAAAAACTAACTTATTAAACTAACGTTATGAAGTCATTAATTTTTGCAACCATAGAATTTCCCATACTCTTAAATATATCTAAAGTTGTCTCAATATATTTACTATTTGCTCTTTTCTAAAAACATTTCTCTTTTTAAATTACATTCCTTAAAATTTAACTGGTATTTTTTTCATCTTTTATCTAGTACTTGTGTTCTTTCTCATCAATTTGATTTTTTTCTATATCAAAAAACCTTTTAACGAATTTTTTTTTTATATATATGATTCTTACCCTTCATATTTTTTCAAACTCTTCTCTTTTTATATTCTATGCAATCATCTTATTCTTTTCTGGTTTAAACATTTGACATGTCTAGACTTCTTTAACAACATATTTAGACATTTTTTGTATTAGTTCACACACACAAATTATTTTTAAATGTAATAACCTCCCACCCCCACATTATTTGTCTCATTTGATAACATTTATTTTCATTCAATTCTTGAGCACTATGGAGGAATGGTAGACCTTTTTTTTTTTTTCAAAGAAAAAAAGAAAAGAAAAAAAAAGTAGCTATGCATATATCTACACATCGTTAATTCAGTAATGATTTTGAACATTCTGCTACTGGCATGTGTTTACATTGTATATAACATAATAAAGTCTGCCTTCCTCTACGAAGCGCCCATAGCTCAGAGGTAGAATCACCAACTTATGCCAATTCAGACATGTTTGCTTCTAGCCAGGATTGAAACCTATGTCTGCAGATGACTATATATATGTGTGTGTGTGTGTGTGTGTGTGTGTGTGTGTGCGTGCGTGTTATTTTCAATAGGTACACGTTTCAGTTGGGAACCCTATTACTTCAAACATTTAGTGTGAAAATAAAATCTGACCTGCAGATTGAAAAGACGTTACAAATAGAAAAGCATTGCTTCCTGATAAGATGTTCATCAGGGTAAAGCAATGTTTTCCTGCAGACAGACTGGTAAAGCCTATCAATCTTATAGACGCCCAGTGGAGAACTTGTGGTCGTGGTTAGGAAGGTAGGAAGTTTATTTCCCTCAAAAATCTTGGGGAGAAAAATAAACTTCTGTCAATTTGAATTTTACTCTTTATACAGGCAGAGTGAGGCAAAAATACTTTCACATAAGGGGTAAGAACATTGCCCAAAAGTTATCGGCCACACCCTGTATTTAATCTCCGACTCCCATAGATTCAGTTTGAAATTCTTTGCAGGTTACTCAGAACCATTTGGCACCTGAAGACGGTCAGAAAGCGAAACAACAACAACAAAAGCGAAACAACAACAAAGAAAGTGAAACGTGATTTATCAAGTTTGGACCCTTTTACTATGTTTTCTTTTCAGTTAATAAGATAGTGACGTTAAATGAGGTGCACATAATTATTCAGGTTAAATTGAATTTTTTAAAAAAATTAAATTTGATTTTAGTTTTAATTGAAAGCTAAATGATTAAATTTACTTTTCCAATAAGCAAATTACTCTGATGTATTTCAAGCAGAAATTATGTTCATCTGAATATAAAATTTTTCAATTTGTTTTTTTTTTAATCTTTCAATTTTTCGACACATTTGTAAACAGGTTAATTCTCAGTTTTAAAAATCTTGCTAGACATTATTTTGGGAAAATTAGCAAATTTGATGCTAAATTAATCCGATTTACACAAGTATTATTTATAGCACGAAATTTAGAATAAAACTATTTTTTTAACCCCAGAGTTGAACAATTTGACTTGCCTTCCATATGTCAAGCATGTTGATAGGTTGATAGATTAGTGTTAAGTATGGTGATCACAAGAGACATAATTGTGCAAATATTTTTCGGGCAAAGGGGTGAAACTCTGAAAAATTGAGCTTCTAGTTTACATAGGAATTGTCAAAAAAAAAAAAAATTGAAAAATAGGGAGGCAGAATGATCTGTATTAGACTTAATTCTTGGTTAAAATTTCGGAAGGAAAGAAAAAGGAAGAAAAGAAAGGAAAGAAAGGAAAGAAAGGAAGGAAAGAAAGGAAGGAAGGAAAGGAAGGAAAGAAAGGAAGGAAAGAAAGGAAGGAAAGAAAGGAAGGAAGGAAAGAAAGGAAGGAAGGAAAGAAAGGAAGGAAGGAAAGAAAGGAAGGAAGGAAAGAAAGGAAGGAAGGAAAGAAAGGAAGGAAGGAAAGAAAGGAAGGAAGGAAAGAAAGGAAGGAAGGAAAGAAAGGAAGGAAGGAAAGAAAGGAAGGAAGGAAAGAAAGGAAGGAAGGAAAGAAAGGAAGGAAAGAAAGAAAGGAAGGAAAGAAAGAAAGGAAGGAAAGAAAGAAAGGAAGGAAAGAAAGAAAGGAAGGAAAGAAAGAAAGGAAGGAAAGAAAGAAAGGAAAGAAAGGAAGGAAAGAAAGAAAGGAAGGAAAGAAAGAAAGGAAGGAAAGAAAGAAAGGAAGGAAAGAAAGACAGGAAGGAAAGAAAGACAGGAGGAAAGAAAGACAGGCAGGCAGGCAATATATTCCCCAAGGAGTCTTGCGTTTAACTAATATAAAAT
>JBBBDQ010000984.1:1780000-1782500 GCA_037127315.1 Ascarosepion bandense
AGAATATTATCCCGCAGTAGGTTGCCATTGCTTTCTGCGGTAGATTGGTTGCCGACCAAGGCTATAGAACCCAATCTGTCTTATCATTTAACCCATAACTGGAAGGAAGAGACGGATTAATACCTTTCCCAAGGGTATTTGCGCGTAAGTGAATACAATGGATGCAACTGGAATTCGAACTCAGCTCCCCGGTTTCTCGTTCCGAGCCGATAAAGCTGTCTATATGTAACGCGATAAGCGATTTGTTTTTGTTGATGTTTATTTCTTTACCCGTGTATAAGGACCCCTTGCATTTTTTTGTGGGTGGGGGAGCCATAGAAACCCTTACATTTTTATACCCGCCTATCTGACGGTGGTTCCTCCTGAAAAAGGGAAGCAGGTTTAAAATTACCTAGGCCAGTAGATGAAATAAATACCGTTTTAAAAATAAACGTAGTGTCGACTCAAATACGGGCAACCATTAAAAATAATGTCGGATTAAAAGAGAAAAAAAAAAAATCCATTAATTAGAGACCTTTTTTAATTTAATAACCATATCATTTCCGAATGCATGCAATTATGCCTCGTCTGGTCCCCCCCCCCATTGTTTAGGTGAATTGCCCCCAATTTATCAGGAGAGAAATGTTTCCCTGTTGCCTTCTACAGGATTTTGAATTCAGAGTAATCTTTCTCCTAGACTGGCTGCTAACCAAGGCTAGAGAGCCTAGGCTACACCCTTGTTAAACCCATATTTTAGGATAGGATGTTAGAGATGAAAGGATTCAAGCCTTTCTCATGAGGTTTGATATGGAAATGTGAAAGCCATACCGAAAGATGCTTTCAGAAAGCGAAGTAAATTATCAAGGAACAGGAAAAAATAAAAACATAAAAATAAAAAGTGCCGAACTGCCACGCTAATTCTCTTTATATAACTCATTTCACCCCAAGCAAGGCGATAATGTATCTGAGACGAATGGAGCTACCGAAAAAGAACGAGAAAACTTTAATGAAGTGAAAGGACAATAAAAGAACGGTTTCGGGAAGGTAGAAGATGGCGATTAACATTGCATTTAAATTCTTGGATATCGTAGTTACCAGTCAAGAAATTGAAAGGAATTTCCGCGGGGGGGGGGTGCAAGAAAAACTATTAGAGTAGAATATACGGTTGTAGCAAGCTAGCTCGACAATAAAACGGTGAGACCGAATTACCAAATGAGTAGAATGCTTAAATTCATGCGGTCGAGAATCCAAAAAGGAAAGCACATCGGAACAATTGCCATGAAACTACTTGTAGAAAAGACAGAGGGGAGACACGTTACGCCGGTGAGAAAGTGACTGGCCGAAATGGCAGGTCAGGTTTGAAGGTATATAAAAACAAAAAAACAAAAAAAAACAAAAACAAAAAAAAACAAAAAAAAACAGAAACAAAAAAAAACAAAAAAAAACAGAAACAAAAAAAAACAAAAAAAAACAGAAACAAAAAAAAAAAACAAAAAAAAACACCGTTTTTTTCAACGGCAGTGAATGCTGGACATTTTCCTCATAGATGAAAAGGTTACTTGAAACAGTAGCTATGTGGTCCTACAGAAGGATGTTGAGAATTCAGTAGGCGGAACATGTGAGCAACGAGGAAGTTTTTATGAAAATGGGAACAAAATGGACAATTAGAATCTAAATGCGACATTTGAAACTCCTGTTACAGACGAGGAAAGGAGGCTTAAAAAATTTAACACTCACAGGACATATTGAAGGCAAAAGGAACAGAAGAAATAATCTACGGAACAAACCTGTTGAAAATGGTTGGCAATATGCAAATCAACCATTCGTCCGTGCAAGGAGTACTGCTAACATATATGGTCAGACGCCCCTGCTGTTCATCTTAGTGTTTTTGACAGGCTCCAAAGGAGAATCTGTAATGTGATAGGTACCGACTTGGCGGCTCGACTCGAGCCACTTCCCCACCAACGGGATATTCTTTGTTCTTTAGCTACAGGTGTTTACTCGTGCAACGAGACTGGCAACTGGGTCTCACCCATTGACAGATCAACCAAATGTAGACGACAATTCTTCTCCTGCTGCTTCTTTTCTCGTACTTTCCTCCTGTGGAACTCGCTTCCATATTTTTTTCTCCTGACGGCTACAACCTCCAGGAACTTAAATGCTATGTCAGTACTCATCTCTTAACCACTTGACTCCAGTTCTTTCTACATCCATTCACTTTTTTTTTTTTTATTTTATTTTTTTTGGTCGTTTTGCCGAATTTTTGCTTGATTTTAAGACTTTTTATGCTTAATTGAAGGATTGATTTTGTTTTCTTAGAAATTTCATTACCTGGACTTTAACTGAGTTAAAACTTAGCAATTCAACAACTTTTTCCCATTTTTTTTCTTTTTCAATTGGATCGGATGGACTAAACGATCGCCCGGTTCACACTCCACCCACATCTGTTGAGCGGGTGAGGAGGCTCATCCCTTGTTTCCTGTTTGGGATGCGGTTTCCGGTTTTCTCTTTTCCAATCTTT
>JBBBDQ010000984.1:1790000-1950000 GCA_037127315.1 Ascarosepion bandense
GCACTTATTTTTAAATGTAGAAAAAATAAAAAATAACCTAAGATCAAACTTTTAAAATTCGACACTCAAATTAACATAAAAAACCCATGTCTAGTCTTCGAAAAAGGAAAATGTAAATTCAACTTACAGTTCCTAGGATTCCACAATTTACAATTATGGATAGTAACCATTGGTAGAAAACAAAAAAAGTGTGTATGTGTTGGGGGGGGGGGGGGGCATCCCAGATCCAAATATTTTAAAAAATCATATATAAATCACAATTTCCTAATCAATACACTCGGAATTATAACGTTTAAATAGAATAATTTAATAATAAACACTCATTTACAAAATAAAAGGAATTTTACTTACAATTCCAGAAGAAAAATGAAGTGGGGTGGGGGCTAAAAAGGGCAGGGGTGTAAAAAGTTTAAGTCACAGGGTGAAATGATTGGCATTTGGGTGTAAATTGGTTTCCTTTTTGTACAGAAAGAAAAAAAAGTGCCGGAAATAAAAAGACAAACGCCAAATTTTTAAAATGGCGGCAATGACGTCACAGATCAAGTGCCGCGTAATGAATGGTACGTTTGTACCGATCGAGCTGAATAGAAAGTTCGAGCCTCAATAGGTACTCAGTACTTGCAGCCTTGTGCCACATCTAAGTTACGTTTACTAAAAATCCCTAAAAATTCGAGGTATTCAAAAAGCAGTATAACCCGAAAAGAGAAAACATAAGCTATATATATATATATATATATATATATATATTCGAAGGCGAGACAGTCAGTGAGTGTCAGATTATTTTTTTAATTGAGTAATTATTACGTACTTCAGTTCATATTCGGATTAGGTCATCTAGCTAGAAATCTTCACAAAAAAAAAAAAAGTTTATGTTGTTATTAATTATTTTTCAAAGTTTTTTTTTTTTTTTTTTTTAAATTCTTTCTAACGTTCGAAATTTTGGTAAAAATCTTGTTTTTATTTTCCTTATCGGGTAATCAAATCGTTATGAGAGTTTACAATAGAAAACGTATTTCATCTCACTTTTTCCCCCGTGACAAACAGGAATTTGAAAATTCTTGCAAAAATAAAATAATTGTCGGATTTTAATAAAAACTTTCGCGACTTATTCACAAATCGAATGAAATTGTTTTTGAAATCGTTAAAAAAAAAATTAGTCAACATCGAATTTTTTTTTTATTAATTTACCTGGTTGGAAGATTAATTCGCGAAGGAAAAAAAAGCAGTACTGCGTTTAAATGCGTAAAGTCGAAGGCCCCAAGCGGAAAGTTTATCAGAACAATTATACTTGTGGGTGGCGGTACAGTATGTGGCCTACCTTTTGAAGGCACTCGACGAAATTCTCTCACTGATATAGAATATAGCCTTTCAGAAAAAGGTGTATTATAACGAAGTATTATAACTGTCTGGTAACAGAGTTACAGAACTGCTTCTTGTTTCAATTAAGGATGCTGTTTTAGGGTTAAATGCAGAGCTTATGAATCGCATTTCTTAAAGTTAAATAAATGATGTAAGTAATTTCAATAAATAACGAATACTTCTATCTATAAATCGACTCATTCAAACCAGGTAGGTTACATATACCAGAATCAAGGAGGTAGGACACATATCGGCGCTTACTTGAGTATTAGTTTACTGAAAAGTTTACTTTATGTAGAGTGCGACCCCTGAATCTTTTTAAGCAAAGACTTATAGGTCGACTCCAACTACAGAGCAATACTAGTGGGCCTACAGTAGTAAAATATTGCAGTACTGTGCAGTCAGTTAAATGCAATACGCGATACATGCTTGGGCGATAATGTCTCGAAAGAGTTTTCCCGTAGTAGATTGCCATTAATTTCTGCGGTAGACTGGTTGCCAGCCAAGGCTATAGAACCCAATCTGTTATGTTATTTGACTCTTAGCTAGAGGAGGAAGAGATGTAAACAGTATAAAGTGGGGGGGGGGATCATTTTATTACTTTATAACAATATAAAGCCGATCCCCCACTTATGCCCAGTAGAAACTGTTTTCAACTATTATATTCAGTCAGTTAAGTGCCATACGTGATACACGCTTGGGCGATCATGTCTCGAAAGAGACATTGACTGGGTAGAGGATTTTCCCGTAGTAGGTTGCCATTACTTTCTGCGGTAAACTGGTTGCTAACCAAGGCTATAAGACCCAATCTGTTTTGTTATTTGACCCATAGCTGGAGGGAAGAGACGGATTAATACTTTTCCCAAAGGTATTTGCGTGTAAGTGAATGCAATGAATGTGCATCATCCTGGAGATATTTTATAGCAAATAAATAAACTTTTTGTACAAAGATGCCCCAAAATAGTAAAAAAAAAAAATTCGGTGCTTACGTATTATCGGGAGGACCTTTAAAAAAACGACTCAAAAATTAAAGTAAATTATTTATTAAAACGGTTAAAACAATAAAATGGAATTACATTTGTAATTCCGGAGGCCAGAACGTCGCAAAGTGACTCAAAGACATCAGTACAGGCAACATGCTTCCGCCACATGAATTCGGCCAAATACGACTCCAAATGGTGACGTGCAGTGCCACAGTGCTTCTTGTTTCGCCACTTTGTCGATCCCCATAGGCGTTCCACTGTCTGCGTATGAGCCCCGGTGTTCGAATCCACAAAGTTGTACTTGTGGTTGACGTTGAGGTGATGAAAGCCTGATTTTTCCAGTTCCTTGGTGTTATAAGCGGGGAAAAAAAAGAAAAAGTAAAAATCAAAGGTCCTCCCGATAATACGTAAGGACCAAAAATTCTTTACCGTAAACTGATAGGGGAGGCAGGCAGAGGAGAAAGAGTCTAGCTGTACAGTTAAGGTTAGCCAGAGGTACCGGGAAAATGTAGGTAATCGAAAATGTATGAATTTGAAACCCTCCGGTAAAAGGAACTTGTTTATAGTGGCGTGGTTCCCAACGTGGGGGTGATCGGCCCTTTGGGTGCAGCGCAATCTGATTTTTAAAGGGAACAATTCGAGAATCAGTTATTAACTGATTCTTTATCTAGTGAGTGTGTGAGCGAATGCATTTCCTCTCACTATATTTACGACATTCTGGCCGTTGTACGGTACGACCTTTAGGTGTTTGGAATTTCGAACTGAACCGCTCGCGAGGACATGGATATATTATATTTTTTTTTTCTAAACATATACTGTTAAATATAAGAGACAATGAATATATTGTCTATTATGTTTAACCATCATCACCGACGATTTTTATTTTATATTGACAAAACTCCGCTTGGCAACGGCAATAGCTACGAAAAATAACAAACGCAGTTCTCAAATTTGCAATGCGGTTCTATGACGTCACACTGCGTGATAGCGCGAAATAACAAAACCATGTATTCAAAGGCAACGTAACGTATTATGTCCGGATTTAAAGGTGATTTTATTAAGTGTTGGTTGTTTAGATTTGATGTACATGGCCTCCAATATCTGAAAGTTCCTCTTACTGTGTCAACACAAAATAAAATCGTTGGTGATGGTGGATATTATTGTGTTACCGTCTAAATAACCTCTCTGAAGATGGCTCATGTGAACCGAAAGCTTAGAAGCAAATAAAAAATTATCCAAATGTTGGAAAATTTTCGTATTTATTTTCGACTGAAATTAAAGCCAAAATACGACGCATAGAACGGCTCATGATTAAACATAATAGACATTCATTGCCTCCTATATTTAACAGTATAAGTTTAGAAAATTATTTGCTGCCTCGATACACACACACACATACATATATATATTAGCAGTATAGCCCGGTGTTGCTCGGGTGTAATGAAAGCTTTAAAACTTATCCATGGTCCTGGAGCTCAGACTCTTTAGATGTTGGCACGAAAGACTAAAAAGCAATAGTTGTTTCCAGTTAAAGCGAAACCGTAGACTGAAAGAAAAATGAATGGATGTAAGTCAAATTTTGATTTCCTGGTATCGATATCAAATAAGTTTGTTTTTTTTATCGTAAACTGAATTTTGAAGGCTAAATAAGTTCTGAGTAAATGGTATCATGGCTGAGACTAAGAACTACAATTATACCTACTTAGAGCCAAACTCGAAGCAAAAAAAAAAAAAAAAAAAAAAAAAAAGATATACAGGCAGATAAACAGACAGATACACACAAACATCTTGCCTTTATATATAATCGATTTTCTGCACTGGTGTAAGAACTGCAATCTTGAAACTTCTGAATATCGTTTCTTATGTCTTTGTCTACGTGTGTATCAAATTTGATTAAAATCGGACCACTCCTATAACCAGATTTTTTCGATTATCGATATTTATCGGGAGTACCTCGACACAAAACCTAGCTAAGAATATTTGCAGATGCTTATAGTACAACTTTGTAAATTTTCAAGAAAGTCGATTCAACCGTTTCGGAGTCTATAGGTAACGGACGGACACACAAAGTTCCATTTATAAATAAATTATATATCTCCGAATATGAGTGGAAGATAACAGCTAATTTAATCAAGTCTAGGGCTAAGTTTTAGCGATCGGAGAACATCCTCTTGGGAACCCGTTCCAAAAAAGGAAACGGGATATGAAGAAAAGGACGGTGGTTGGCTACAATGTGCAGGCCTTGCCGGTTTTTTTTGTTATCATATCACCCCGAGCAAGGCGGTAAAGCCACTGATGTTCAGAGGGCTACATAAGAGTGAAAAGATTGGAAAAAAGAAAGCCGGAAACCACGTCCAAAACAGGGAACAAGGGATGAGCCTCTACACCTGTTCAATAGACATGGGTGGAGTGTGAACCGGGCGATAGTTTACTCTTTTTTTAGCCTTGAATGTCGAACGGGAGGAACACCCGCCATAGATATAACGATAGAGTAGCAAGAAGTTTGTGAAGTTTTGTCTGTGAAAAAAGGGGATTCCCTTCAGTCAGGTGTTGGCTGCTTTGAAAATGTTTCAACTATGCTGGTTTAGAAAAAAAAAAAAAAAAAAAAAAAAATTAGGATATAAATTTCAGATTGGGTTCTATAGCCTTGGTCGGCAACCAGTCTAACGCAGAAAGCAATGGCAACCTACTGCGGGATAATCTTCTGCCCAGTCAATCATGTGTCTGTCGAGCGTGTATCACGTATGGCACTTAACTGACTGACTGAATATAATAGTTGGAATAATGATTAAGGCTTATATTGGTCATAAAGTGGAGGATCAGTTTATTACTTCATAACAATAGGAAACGGATTCCCCACTAATTACTACATAATATAATAGATTTCTTTTCCCTTTACCTATGAGTCAAACAACAGGACAGACTGGGTTCTATAGCCTTGGTCGGCAACCAGTCTAACGCAGAAAACAATGGCAACCTTCTGCGGGATAATCTTCTGCCCAGTCAGTCATGTCTCTTTCGAGACATGATCGCCCAAGCGTGTATCACGTATGGCACTTAACTGACTAGATTGGTATTTAGGTCCCACCCTTTTATCGTTGAAATAGTTAAATGTAACCGGTACTCCTACGCCAGTTTTTCTCACACTTCCCACTCATGGTGCTCTCTTCCGTTTACTTCCCTGATAGCTACAATCTCCAAAAATTTAAATGCAACGTCAATTGCCATCTTCTATCTTCTTGAATCCCGTTCATCTTTTATCCTTTCTTCAATTCCCTCTGTACCCAGTCTTTTCTCTTTCCTGATAGCTACAATCTCCAAAAATTTAAATGCAACATCAATTGCCATCTTCTATCTTCTTGAATCCCGTTCATCTTTTATCCTTTCTTCAATACCTTTTGTTTATCTTTTATAGTTTCTTTAATACCCCTGTACCCAAGATTTTCTCTAACTGTAACCCACTGCGCACTTGCTTGGGGTAAAATGATTTAAAATAAATAAATAATCAATCAAAAAACAAACATTAGGGTTTGTGTTCAATAACAATCGAGCCCAAATGTGTCATAATAAAATTAGGTTATACGGAACGCATGGACATGGTTAAATATTAAACACGTAACGACCTGGATCGACCAGAGAGTGAGTATATTTGTAACACATGCGCTTTACACTCCATGACATTCTTGCGAAACAGATCGAGACGAACACCAGTAAAAGTGACATCAACCCGACATTAGAGACGATTAGATCCAACATTTCTCGTCAATTAAAAGACTAGTTTGATGACGGCGTCTAACAATAGGAAAGTAGTCCGCCTACTTGACAAGCTGTTAATGCCCAGGGGGAAATACGAAAGCGAAATTCCACAGAACGACATTGTTCAGCAGGTCTCTCGGCAGGGTTGGCTTTTTAGAGGTTGGAATAAAGTTGCCTTGTCTTTCTCTCACGCACTCATTGAAACTTGCATGTGTAAGAAAATAAATAAATAAATAAAAGGCTTTCCATATTTCCCCATCGTATTTGGCAAATAATATTTAAGGGAAAAATATTGACAATAGGGCCGGCACGTCGTATTCCACAATCGGTGGGAGTGCCTGATTAGACGTCCTGGGCAGTGCTTTGTGACCTTCACTATCAATATTTTTTCAGCCTGCATTTATGCGTTACAAATTAAACTAAGCACAGCTGACCTTTTTTTTTTTTTAATCATATCACCCCGAGCAAGGCGGTAACGCCACTGATGTGTAGGGGGCTACGTAAGAGTGAAAAGATTGGAAAAGAGAAAGCCGGAGACCACATCCTAAACAGGGAACAAGGGATAAGCCTCTTCACCTGTTCAATAGACGTGGGCTTGCGCATTTTCACATCTTTTTCGGGTTTTTTTTTCTCGCCCAAAATTCGTGCGTCTAAATAAAAGCACTATATAAATTTCCTATTTTTTTTTTATCCCTAATAAATGTGTTAAAATTCAGCTGAAGTTGATGTTAAAAACTTGCCGTAAAATCCTCGTCGATTTATTTAAGATGAAATGCTTTATTATGACAGGTAAAGATACATTGCATTTGTTTAATTTTTCGAGTTGAATTGTTCGCCTATATTGCACTAGCAGTATAGTCCGACGTTGCTCGGGTGTAATGAAAGCTTTAAAACTAATCCATGGTCCTGGAGCTCAGACTCTTTGGATGTTGGCACGAAAGACTAAAAAGCAATAGTTGTTTCCAGTTAAAGCGAAACCGTAGACTGAAAGAAAAATGAATGGATGGAAGTCAAATTTTGATTTCATGTTATCGATATCAAATAAGTTTTTTTCGTCGTAAACTGAATTTTGAAGGCTAAATAAGTCCTCTGAGTAAATGGTATCATGACCGAGACTAAGAACTACAATTATACCTACTTAGAGCCAAATCCGAAGCAAAAACTAAAATAAAAGGTCTGAAAAAAAATACAGACATACAGGTAGATAAACAGACATACACACAAACATCTTGCCTTTTAAATATATATTATCGATTTTCTGCACTATTGTAAGAACTGCAACCTTGAAACTTCTGAATATCGTTTCTTATATCTTTGCCTATGAGTGTATCAAATTTGATACACTTCTATAACACGATTTTTTTTTTTTTCTTTTTTCTTTCGATTATCGGTATTTATCGGGGGGTACCTCGACACAAAACCTAGCTAAGAACACTCGCAGACGCTTATAGTACAATTGCGTAAGAAAATCGGTTCAGCGTTTCGGAGTCTATAGGTAACGAACACAGACATACACACAAAGTTCCATTTATAAATAAGTTTAGATATGATCCGTTATTGTACGTAAGTAGGTTCCAACAAAAATTGAATTTTACATATAGCAGAGTGAGGTGAGGCCCGTATAAGATTCAAAATGGGGCTCCGAGCGGCGTTTTGTGACTTATCAACATTTGCTCTTTTCACCTACCTACATACAAATACCCTTGGGAAAGGTATTAATCCGTCTCTTCCCTCCAGCTATGGGTTCAATAATAAGACAGATTGGGTTCTATAGCCTTGACTGGCAACCAGTCTACCGAAGAAAGCAATGGCAACCTACTGCGGGATAATCTTCTGCCGAGTCAGTAATGTCTCTTTTGAAGTATGTATCACGTATGGCACTTTAACTATTAATGGATGAAAAATCCTAAAAGATTTTGACATCATTGAGTTTTTTTTTTCCTCGCCTAAATCGGTTAATTTGTTTTGCTCATACTAAGTCACGGGGGGGAAAAAATTCCCATAATGCTGACTGCGTTAAAATTAAACTTTCAGCCAGAAATTCTCAATTTGATGCGAAAAATTGCCACGACATATTGATTAATTCAAATTTTATTAATCTATTATCCCAGTCAATTAAATGCCATGTCTCTTTGAGAGATGACTTACTAGGCAGAATACTTTCAACGCAGTAGGTTGCCATTACTTTCTGCGGTAGAGTGGCTGCCAACCAAGGCTATAGAACCTAATCTGTCCTGCTATTTAACCCATAACTACAAGAGACGGATTAACACCTTCTCCAATGGTGGGTAGCTCCACTCCATTTTTGATACTTAAGTTTTAAATTGAATTTCTAAAATAAAAACTTTCATTTCAGTTTAATTGAAAGCTAAATGTTATTATTCAAACATGTTTGAAGTAGTTCTTTCGGTCGAAAAACACATTCCATAAATATAAGTCTTCAATTCTCAAATGTTTTGTTAACCACTGCTGTGGTCAGGTATTGAACTCAACTCTTTGGGTCAAGTCATTGTATTACTTCAACCAACACTTTTATCCAACAGCCCGAACAATCCAAATAGTGTAAATAATTACAATGCCCTATCTAAAAAATATAGACAGATGTTAAAATACCAAATTCTTTCAAGACAGTAGCGATCAGCAGTCTCCACAGCTTCCTTTTTACGAGATGTGAATTAAACTTGCATTTTTTTTCTTTTTTTTTTTTCTTTTTACTGTTGAATTCAGACTTATCCCAATCAAGTTCAGAGATCCTAATCTACATTACTATTTTACTGAGTTAGGCAGGCGGAGTGTATCCCTAGGACATTATTGCGAAGTGAACGCCATTGCCATAGCTGGAAATCGAACTCTGACAGCCGTTTCTATTTTACTGTGTCGCTAACAATTATGCGATCAGCAATCTCCAAACGGTACGATATCTGATCTTTAAGAAAAGTCTTTATTATTAAAGGTATTATTATTGGGAAAGGTATTAATCCGTCTCTTCCCTTCAGTTATGGGTTAAATAACAGGACAGATTGCGTTCTATAGCCTTGGCTGGCAACCAGAAAGCAATGGCAACCTACTGCGGGATAATTTTCTGCCCAGTTAGTCATGTCATTTTCGAGACATGATCGCCCAAGCGTGTTTCACGTGTGGCACTTAACTGACTTTTGTAAACAAGTTCATTTTTATTCTTTTGAATAAAGTCACGAAACCGACGACATTTACCAAACTTGAAACTTTATTAGAAAGACTTTTCTAGGTTAGGACTTAGATCAGGGGTTTTCAAACCTTTTAACTTAAGGAACCTTTTATATTTCCACTATAAACGCTTATTGAAATTTATAATTTTTTACTAAAAATAGCTTATAGTTTTGCATTCACGTAGTAAAAACTGGTTTTAAGCTTACTTTAGACGCAAGTGTTCAAATAAAATAAATTAATACTGCATGTTGATGCAAACTAACAAAATTAAATTCAAATTACTTTGAATTTCACGTGATGAGTTAATCCACGGACCACAGTTTGAAAACCCCTGACTTAGATTACGACGTAAGTTTATAAGTAAAAACGCGAAGATTTGAGCCACTTGAAAAGTTGAATTTTTCTTTCCAAGAAAGAGAGGGTAGATTGAGAATGTTTTAAATTTGGAAAGAAACATTTAATCGAACAAAACTTATCTTTATAGGTTTCTATACGTGAAGAGAATTTAATCAGGGTGAACAGGATAAAAAAAAAAAAAAAAATTTTTTTTCGTATATTTCCGTGTATAAGGCCACCCTTAGATAAGACGAGGAAAAAAAAATAGATTTTTATGAATTTATCCTATACCTGTAGTATAAGACGACCGCTTGACAATATAAAGATGTTATTAGAATTGTTACGCACTCTATCCTTAGAAATTAATAAACGAAATAAACCGATGGTAAATGTTCGTTTTAAGTCCCTTCGCTTCCCCACCCTTCAAATTTATCCAAGAAAGGATAAAAGATGAACGGGATTCAAGAAGATAGAAGATGGTAATTGATGTTGCATTTAAATTTTTGGAGATTGTAGCTATCAGGGAAGTAAACGGAAGAGAGCACCATGAGTGGGAAGTGTGAGAAAAACTGGCGTAGGAGTACCGGTTACATTTAACTATTTCAACGATAAAAGGGTGGGACCTAAATACCAATCTAGTCAGTTAAGTGCCATACGTGATACACGCTTGGGCCATCATGTCTCGAAAGAGACATGACTGACTGGACAGAAGATTATCCCGCAGAAGGTTGCCATTGCTTTCTGCGGTAGACTGGTTGCAGACCAAATAGAACCCAATCTGAAATTTATATCCTAATTTTTTTTTTCTAAACCAGCAAAGTTAAACATTTTCAAAGCAGCCAACATCTGACTGAAGGGAATCCCCTTTTTTCACAGATAAAACTTCACAAACTTCTTGCTACTCTATCGTTATATCTATGGCGGGTGTTCCTCCCGTTTGACATTCACGGCTAAACAAATACTAAACTATCGCCCGGTTCACACTCCACCCATGTCTATTGAACAGGTGTAGAGGCTCATCCCTTTTTCGGACGTGGTTTCCGGCTTTCTTTTTTCCAATCTTTTCATTTAATTGACGAGAAATGTTGAATCTAATCGTCTCTAATGTCGGGTTGATGTCACTTTTACTGGTGTTCGTCTCGATCTGTTTCGCAAGAATGTCATGGAGTGTAAAGCGCATGTGTTACAAATAGACTCCCTCTCTGGTCGATCCAGGTCGTTACGTGTTTAATATTTAACCATGTCCATGCGTTCCGTATAACCTAATTTTATTATGACACATTTGGGCTCGATTGTTATTGAACACAAACCCTAATGTTTGTTTGTTTATTAATTTATTTTAAATCATTTTACCCAAAAGCAAGTGCGCAGTGGGTTACAGTGAGAGAAAATCTTGGGTACAGGAGTATTAAAGAAACTATAAAAGATGAACAAAAGGTATTGAAGAAAGGATAAAAGATGAACTGGATTCAAGAAGATAGCATTATTTCTGTGCAAATGTATATGCTGAACTCACATCAACAATTAGTTATTGAAGAAACTTAACCTTCTTTTCTCTCTAAAAAAAAAAAAAAAAAAAAAAAAAAAAAAAAAATCTTGAACTTTTTCTCTCCCGTAACTCTCACGAAGTCATGTAATTAACTGCAGAATGACATTCTACGTAGGCAGCAATTTTCTTTTGAATTCTGGTCGATTTTCTTCCTTTACCGAAACATCCGGTAATGTTCTTCCGCTAATGAAAGTAATAAGCGTAGAAATACAATAGCGCATTGCTTTCATTGCCGGAAGTATCAGTAAATGAAGAAAAATCGACAAAAATTAGTGCACATACGCAGTCCGTCATTCTGCAGTTAATTACATGACTTCGTGAGAGTTACGGGAGAGAAAAAGTGCAAGATGTAGTTCGTTTTTTTTTTTATGGACATTTAGATAAAAAAAAAAAAAGGTAAGTTTCTTCACTAAGTAACACTTGATTTGAGTTCAGCATATACATTTGCACAGAAATAATGCAATTTTAGATAAATTTGAAGAGAAAAAGCGAAGGGACTTAAAATGAACATTTACCAAACCGATTCTATATCGTGTTTTTCCTACACATGTCCCCTAAAAGAGAAATCATTCTTTTGTTTTACATTTCATCACGTGATCTTGTAGAGGATAAGAAATTAAAATCAATACTTCTTCACTTCAAAAATTCACAATGACGTGTGAAATCCTGGTTTTTCCCAAACAGAAAAAGTATCGACATTTTTGCTTAAAGAAAAAGTCATCAGATTTCGCAAGTAGGTGTTATGATTTTTGACTAATCGGAGCGACTTGGTTTGACTTGGAAGGACTTGGCGATCCAGTGCGAAATTCAAAAAAAAATATATAAATGACTTTGGTGTCAGTCAAGAGTCAGATGGAAGCAGTGAGAAAGACAACACTAAAATGTAACTTTCAACTTCAAGCGACTCGGACATTGTCCTCTTAATCTCAACAATTACTACAGCCATTTTGTACGAACTCTTGTACCTTAACTTTCTCATTGAACACTAATTTCTACAACTTATGTTATTCCTCCTTTTAATAAATTTCTATTTTAACATTCAAAATGTATATTTTATTATTCCACTCTTCTAGGGAGTTCGGTTAAGTCTGACACAAGGCCGAATCCAAAGAAAAATTAATCATGCGAATAGCTATTCTTTTTCTATAACTAAACATTTACAAACAGCCTGGTGCACTAACGGCCATTTGCTTATACTCGACAATCACAAAATACAGCTAATAACAGTGCAACAACGTATATTCCATTGCTGTGAATGCAATAATAATTTGATGTTTACACTTTCTCAGCTTGCATGGATACAAGTTAATTTCATTGCGATGGAATTATTCTTCGAATAGGCAATTCATTGTGCAGTTGTGCCAGTAACAAAGTACAAATGGTTTCATTACTTTTACTATCAGTTTATTTGATATTGGTTATCGCACCAATGCCAAGGTAAGCCTACCGACGAACATCAAAGAATTTAAGGTTTCTTTTTAGAAGTGTAGTTAAGTGCCATACGTGATACACGCTTGGGCGATCACGTCTTCAAAGAGACATGACTGACAGGGCACAAGATTTTCCCGCAATAGGTTGGCATTATTTTCTGCAATAGACTGGTTGCCAACAAAGGCTATAGAACCCAATCTGTCCTGCTATTTAACCCAAAGCTGAGGGAGAAGCAACAGATTCATACCTTCCTCAAGGGTATCTGCGCATATGTGAATACAATTCAACTGCAATTAGAACTCGGCTCTCCGATTTCTCATTCAGAGCCGATATCCATTGCACCACAAAGCACATAGCGCCCCCCCCCCCCATTTTCATGCCTGATTTTGGGGTTTTAAAGGTCATCTTATATGTGGAATTATACGATTTTTTTTTTTTTTTTTTAAAGCAAAAAAGATTTATAGACTTACCATATAGCATCAAGTAATCAAGATATTTTAAGAAAAAAGATCGTTTTTTGTTAATTCATCCCAAGCAAGGGAATAAAGCCACTAAGAGACAACAGGTTACCTGAAGAAATTCACCTCCCCCCCCCAAAAAAAAATCACACCAAATTTTCTCAGAGGGAGGCTCTTCAATTGCGCTTGGTTGGGTTGATCTTTGTGATCACTTAAAATGTGGGCAACTTGGGCAAGCTATTTGTAAGTCATTATCTGCACTTACCTCGATAAACAACCCAAGAGCAAATACTTGAAAAAAAAAAAAAAAAAAATCCCGAGTAAGTATCTCGAATATCATTCGTATTTATGAAATTAGAATAACTCCCTAAGTTTTGGCAATTTTTCATTGAGGGTTGGAGATATTGAAGAAAAATTTCAGAGTACTAAATAATATTTCAAAGTTTAGGTGAAAACATTGAAGTATAAAATTGAAATAAGCTTTAGATTAAAAAAAACAAAAAAAAAAAAAACAAAAACACAAAAGCCTGATTCTAAACAAGAAACGAGATTAAACCTATTGTCCGAACAGGAGTGGAGGCTTCTTCCGATTTAGGATTGTTTCCTATTCTTTCTGCAGTCTACTTCAACTCTATATGCTGACGACTTTGCCTAAACTAAACTTGCTACTTTTTTTTTCCCTCAATAGGTTCATCTATCATCTAGATCACATCACTCCCCGGTCTTTTGAAAAAGAGTAGTGGTTTATCCCTTGGTTGCATATCTATTTATCTAAACTTATTTATAAAATGGAACTGTGTGTGTGTGTGTGTGTGTGTGTGTATATATCCATTACCTATAATATAGTATAGACTCCGAAACGGCTGAACCGATTTTTTTGAAAATTTACAGTTGTACTATAAGCATCTGCGAATGTTCTTAGCCAGGTTTTGTGTCGAGGTAACCGATAAATTTGGAAAAATCGATAATCAAAAAAAATTGGGTTATAGAAGGAATGATCCAATTTTAATCAAATTTGATATAGACAAAGACATAAGAAACGATATTCAGAAGTTTTAAGGTTGCAGTTCTTACAATAGTGCAGAAAATTAATATATATATATATATATATATTTATTAGTCATCCACATACAAGCCCATTTCACTGTATCACAGCTCATCAGTGTGGCTAGACATGTCCACTTGCTTCTGGCACATTTATAAAAAGGCAAGATGTTTATGTGTGTTTATCTGCCTGTATGTCTGTATTATTTTTAAAACCCTTTTATTTAATTTCGGGTTTGGCTATAAGTAGGTATAATTATAGTTCTTAGTCTCAGCCATGATACCATTTACTCAGAGGACTTATTTAGCCTTCAAAATTCAGTTTACGACAAAAAATACTTATTTGATTTCGATACCAGGAAATCAAAATTTGACTTACACCCATTCATTTTTCTTTCAGTCTACGGTTTCGCTTTAACTGGAAACAACTATTGCTTTTTAGTCTTTTGTGCCAAAGTCCAAATCCAGGACCATGGATTAGTTTTAAAGCTTTCATTACACCTGAGCAACATCAGGTGATACTGCTAGTACATAGATATTCAGAGCAGATAAGTTAACTTTCAAGAAAATTTTTTTATTTTTTTTTTATCATTTAACTCCAAGAAGGCAATAACGCCAGTGAGACACAAGGAGAGCGATACATCTATACCTCATCAACCTTTTGGAGCTTATTTATAAAAGAATAGTTTTAGATTTTTTCTCTTCAGATAATAGTTTAGTGATCAGTCAGTTAAGTGCCATACGTGATACACGTTTGGGCGATTATATCTCAAAAGAGTGGGCAAAAGATTATCCAGCAGTAGGTTGCCATTGCTTTCTGTGATAGATTGGTTGCCAACCAAGGCTATAGAACCCAATCTGTCCTGTTATTTAACCCATAACTGGAGGGAAGAGATGAATTAATACCTTTCCCAAGGGTATTTGCATTTGCACATAAGTGAATGCAAGGAATTCAACTGGAATTCGAACTTGGCACCCCCCCCCCAATTTGTCATTCCGAGTTGATATCCACTGTACCACAACGCACATCCAGTTTAGTGATTACTAATTAACGCATAGTTAGAAGAGAAGGATTCATAACTTCTAAAAAGGTATTTGCACGAGAATTGGAACTGGGCTGAGTAAGAATTCTGGGCCATTATCCTTATATAACAGTTACCCATCTAGGTAATGACCAGGCTTGACATTGCTTAACTTTGATGATAGTAAATTTTCTAAGCACTGCTTAGATGTGGCACAACGCCGAAACTGACATAGCACGATTATAACCTACTAAAGACCCTTAAATAAAGTAGTTAGCAACATTGAATCGGTGGAAAGGTGTTGTAGAGTAAGGAAAGTCAAATTATTTTCAACTCTACGAAGGCTTCAGACTGAGGATTGAGCAAGTTCAGCTTAAATATGGCAGCATTACTTCCTTTCTGGTCTAATCTGGTTATTGTAAGGGTCAGATAACAAAAAAGGAAATCTGATACTTCCTGGAGCTATATAGTCTTCAGCAGTGGATTGTATATTTGAATTCCACTTGGGGTGTGGTTATTCAAAGCATGAAATCTCAAGGGTTTGCAAAAAGTGACTAGGCATAAGCCCGTTATACGACCTGAATAAACAAGCCTAATTCCCAGGCAGTCACCTATTGAGTTACTGAACAGATTTGATGTTGCTTAATTTTGATGCTTATACAATATAAGCCTTTGAGAAAATTAAAACAAAAAGGATTTTTTTTTTTTACAGCTTATGTTAGTTAAGACTAAAGTATTTTTAATTATTTCCAAGCCTCCCCCACCCCAAACTAAGCCTAGATAGGGATCCCAATCATAGTGGGATAAGTGAAATTGTTATATATCACTGTACGACGACAAACAACGAGAACACGCATATATAAAAATATAAGATTATATTTCTATTCCTGACGACGAGCCTGTGTGGAACAGAGAAAGGAAGAGTGAGAGCGCACATAGAATGAGTCGACGGGAGTGTAAGTCTTGCCTGTGGTGTCTCTCTGCTTCCACTGGCCGTTCTCTGCTGGTGAATCTGTGTGTCAATTTCTTTTTATAGTCTTCTAGAACCGGGACTTTTCCTTCCGGTTTTGTCTCGCCTACGCAACGCCCACGTAATTCCAAGAGACACCTGTTTTGTTTACTTCCGTAGTCATTTCCGCCGCTGTCAGAAATAAGGTCAAACGAGCCCGACTCATAACCCTGCGACATCCGCTCCAGACGCCGACAGGATGTATTTCTCAAACACTGTCGTTCGCTGACCCCTTCATCGAAGGGAAATATCGATTGCCTCAACCTTCTTCGGGTGGGGGCTAGATTGCTATATTACAAAATGAGACGTACTTGATGGTTACACAGATCAACAAACACTTGACAGCTGAAGGACGCAACAGTCAAAACGTCAAGATGAAGATATGAAATTTGCCCAACTATAAATAATGTAAAGTCAACAGACATCAACCAAATATAGAAGATTAAGGACTTAAAGAAAATGGTGATAATCTTTCCACTACTGGGTATTTTATGAAGATGGAGAACGAGGAGGAGAAAAACAAAATTAGTATTAATTTCATCATTGGACTTCACTTTCTTTCCTTGATGTCATGCTTGACTCCATTCATGGTCCTAAAAAAAAAAAAAAAAAAAAAATTTAACCCCATAGCTCAACATATATCCTAATTTCTTCAGATGTCAGGCTCGCCAGAAAGAAAGAAAAGAAAAAAAAAACGGGGATCAGATAAGAGAGAAATTGACAAAATATTGGAAACAAAGTAATTGTGACAATTATTTTTAATGAACTGAACCAGAAACTCAAACACCCAACGAAAGATGCACACATTTGTAAAATGTCATAAGGTGGGGGGCGGGGGGACGAACCCCACCCAAAAAATCCTAATCAGGCTGGCTGTAACAAATGTTCACAGCTTCACTAAACTTTTGTTAAGAAACCTTTGCCCACTTGCGTCTCTCAGAAAAGAAAACAAAACAAAAAGATAACCTAATTGCCTAATGCACGAGTTCATGTGCTTCGGGTGGTGTAAGAATGGAAATTTAATTTAAATGCTGGCCAGATCCGTAAAAAGCCCAGGGATAGTATTTGAACCTGCTTCCCCTATTGAATGGCATTTTCATAAAATTTATAAATAATAAGGCCGGTAGAAATCTAAATCTATCTAAACTTGTCTGCCCGTGTGTGTGTGTGTGTGTGTGTCTTCTCCCCCTCTCTCTCTCTCTCCCTGTCTCCCCCTGTCTCTCTGTGTCTCTCTCTCTCTCTCTCCCTGTCTCTCTGTGTCTCTCTCTCTCCCTGTCTCTCTCTCTCTCCCTGTCTCTCTCTCTCTCCCTCCCTGTCTCTCTGTGTCTCTCTCCCTCCCTGTCTCTCTGTGTCTCTCCCTGTCTCTCTGTGTCTCTCTCTCTCTCTGTCTCTTGTCTCTCTCTCTCTCTCTCTCTGTGTGTCTCCCTGTCTCCCTGTGTGTGTGTGTGTGTGTGTATATATATATATATATATATATATATATATATATATATTCGTTACCTATAGACTCCAGACTCCAAAACGGCTGAACTGATTTTCTTGAAAATTTACAGTTGTACTATAAGCATCTGCGAGTGTTCTTAGCTAGGTTTTGTGTCGAGGTACCCCTGATAAATATCGAAAATCAATAATCGAAAAAAAAAAATCGGGTTATAGAAGGAGTGGTCCGATTTTAATCAAATTTGATACCTTCATAGACAAAGACATAAGAAACGATATTCAGAAGCTTCAAGGTTACAGTTCTTACAATAGTGCAGAATATCGATTATATATATATATATATATATATATATATATATATATATATATATGTGTATGTTCGTGTGTGGGTGTCTGTTTATCTGCCTATATATGTCTGTATTTTTTTTTTTTTTTAACAGCCCCTTTTATTTTAGTTTTTACTTTGGGTTTGGCTCTAAGTAGGTATAATTGTAGTTCTTAATCTCAGCCATGATACCATTTACTCAGAGGACTTATTTAGTCTTCAAAATTCAGTTTACGATGAAAAAACTTATTTGATATCGATACCAGGAAATCAAAATTTGACTGACATCCATTCATTTTTCTTTCAGTCTACAGTTTCGCTTTAACTGGCAACAACTACTGCTTTTTAGTCTTTCATGCCAACATCCAAAGAGTCTGAGCTCCAGGATCATGGATTAGTTTTAAAGCTTTCCTTACACCCGAGCAACGTCGGACCTATACTGCTAGTGCAATATAGGTGAACAATTCAACTCGAAAAATTAAACAAATGCAACGTATCTTTACCTGTCATAATAAAGCATTTCATCTTAAATAAATCGACGAGGATTTTACGGCAAGTTTTTAAATATGAGTAGCAATTAAAGTAATATTCAGACAAATAAATTCAAATATGTCGGTTGTTAAAACCATTTCAGATATATATTAGTTAAAATATTAAAACTAATCCAATAGAGAGCTCAATGTAAATTAATGTCATATACAGAGTGAATATTTATCTGTAAATTCAGATAAAAATTAGCGGGGAAATAACCATTTTCAACATGTCATTTTAAGACATGCATTCTTCAACCCCTTATAAAACAGAATGAGGAAATATAAATATATATATATATATATATATATATGTGTGTGTGTGTGTGTGTGTGTGTGAAAATGATGACTTAACTATCCCAGCATATGGCAACTTTGGAAAACATAACTCCTGGTTGACCTAAACCATATATTAGCAAGAAGTCACAAATCAACATCACTGAGGGTTTGTGTGTACTAAACATGCCCAAACTGTTGATCACACTAGATCTGCTTTCTCCCAGAAACTGTAGTGGAATCTTGTTTGGCAGAGTTACTACATACACAACAGGACAGTTCCAAGCGTTGTACACACACACAAAACCAAGCAGCCAGCCATTATTTACAATATTGAATACCAGAACGTGAAAAATATTTGACCTAATATTCCTCAGTTTAGAATGTACTGTTTTTCCTTTCAAGGGCAGTGCAAAATATTTTCAATTTGTATTAAGTTATCTGGGTGTATGTGGGGGGATGTGAAATAGATTTGTTTACTTGTTAATCGCTCCCAGGCAGAAAATGCATTAGTAGAAAATTACTTATAAGCTTTTATATAAACTTACTTGAGTGACCTTCAAAACATTCTTCAGCAAACTACCCCCCTCCATTGCCTTTCACCTGCAGATACCAATTACAAGTATAATTAAGGGTAGAAAAGTTAGCTGAAGGAAAGACGAATCAGTAGTCTAATTATAAATAAAGAACAAAGAAAGACAAAACAGTTTCCTGGGTATGATGATAAACTATATCTGGCAGCAAAATTATCCATGGCGAATCAGTAACATAGGAATGTACAAACTCAAACATTGAGAAATAATAAGCTTGAACTGAACCCTTTATTTAATCAAACCCTATGGATCAAATTTACGGCTCGAGTTTGAAATTCTCATAAGATTACCTGGATTGACAGACATCTAAGTGCTTTCTGGATGAACAGATTTCATGGCCTACTGAGAGCGAGTGGATGTTTCTCACCTGGGGCAGTCACAGGTATGGGCAAATAGTAACCCCCACCAACACTATGAAAGTATAGAAATACGTTTTAATAGAAAAAGTAGTACCTACACACACACACACACACACACACACACACACACAAAAAAAAAACAAAAAAACAACAACATTTTAAGCAAATGACTAACTTATGGTAAAAAAAAAAAAATTAATTGATTTGCTATTTTATGATTTATCAATCTTTTGCAGATCATTTAAAGCTGGAAAATAACTAGATTGTAAGAATTTTAGGGAGATAATGATTTATTCATTAATATCCAACAAATTAACCTCTAGCTTGGGGTGGGGTGTAGAAGAGGTAGATTTATGCTTTTTCCAAGGGTGTTTTATACGTAAGGGAATGTAACGAACCCGACTGGAATTGGAACTCTCCATTTTCCAATTCAAATTGTGCCACTCACATATTCAAGCTTACAGCAACTGCTAGTCCCAAGTGTTCACCCATCTAAATACTGAACTCGTTGCTTACCTTTGATTGTATAAGAACCCGTGTTTTAACATGAAATGGCTGTAAGCATGTGCGCATGTCTGAAGGTTATCTTGTCCCTTCTTCCCCATTTTTTTTATCTTATCTTTTGGCTCCGAGTGTCAAAGATAATATAACAATGTTATTTCCGGTGTCAGAGACAGGACTTTGGTTAAGGTTAATTTCTCTTGAATATTCTGCAGATTCTATGAAGGAGTTCAAGAGGACACTAGACCATATTTGGCAGCACTATTCTAAGCATACTTATAGATTTGCAGGACAAATTCTGCAGAGAAAAAAAAAAATTGTCTTGCAGGCCTGCTATCCACTTGGGTGTCCTCAACCGAATCCAGTGAAGAATCTGGAATGTGATAGATCCCAACTTGGCAGCTGCTTTCTCACCGACGCAGTGTGGCTTCCCTGTGTCTCTTCTACAAATACTTTCACAGTTTCTGCTCCAGTGAACTTAGCTCACTGGTACCCCCTATATACAAATTTCCTTGAGCCACAAGATTAGCAACTAGGTCCCACCCTTTTACTGTGAAACCAATAAGTTGTAAACGCAAATTCTACTCCAGCAGCTTCTTTTCTCGCACTTCCCGCCTGTGGAAATCTCTTCCGCTTTCCTGACAATTACAATCTCCAAGAATTTAAGTGTAAAGTCAATAGTCATCTCCCGTCTCACTAACTTACATCCTCTCTCTCATGCTTTTCTACATCCACCCCACTCTCATCAGTACTCTCTTCCTGACACCCCCTGCAACCTCTCACTCCTCATAACATTCCTCCTATGTAACCCCTGCACAACAGTGGTAGTAAAATGCCTTGCTTGGGGAGACAATTAAAAAAAAAAAAAAAAAAAACAAATAAAAAAAATAAAAGAAAGAACACAGTGAACCAAACTTTTAGCAGCTAACCTTAGGGTTAGCATTAGCCATAGCAAATCAGTAACATAGGAATGTACATACTCACTTGGAAAAAATAAGTCTGAACTGAACCCTTTATTTAAATCAAACTGGGGTGCCAAGTTCAAATTCCAGTCAAATTCTTTGCATTCACTTATGCACAAATACCCTTGGGGAAAGATATTAATCCATTTCTCCCCTCCAGTTATGGGTTAAATAATAGAACAAATTAGATTCTATAGCCTTGGCAGGCAACCAGTCTACCACAAGGCTTCTACTGGGTGTAAAGTGGGGGATCAGTTTTATATCATTATGAAGTAATAAACTGATCACTCAATAATATAATACATTTTCCCCCTCTAGCTATGAGTCAAATAACAGGACAGATTGGGTTCTATAGCCGTGGCTGGAAATTAGTCTACCGCAGAAAGCAATTGCAACCTACTGGGAGATAATCTGTCCAGTCAGTCATGTCTCGAGACATGATCACCCAAAGCGTGTATCATGTATAGCACTTAACTGACTGACTATAGATTAAAGAAAGGCTTGAGTTTGAAAATTGCTCTAAGGTTACCTGGATTGACAGACCTCTAAAGAAGGCCAGAAGACCAGGATATCATTAACAACATAAATAATGAACAAATAAAAACACCTTTTTATACTTTACAGATTATGCCCCTACCCTTACCCAAGTGCTTTCTGGATGAAGAGATTTCATGGCCTACTGCGAATGCCAGCAGAAATTTTTCAACTCTCAAATAAACAGTCGAAGCATTCGCTCAAATGTTATTTTAGATTTGACAGGTTGTTTAAAAGTCAGCCTTGATTTAGAAATTGTCAAGGCTTTTGCTATAAAAGCTTCCAAATTTGGTTAGAGTAAAGGAGTAGGGAGAGAGTCTATTGCCAAATGTTAGAATGGAAGCAGACATTGGCGGAATTACCGCCACAAATGCCAACCTCAATTGATGCCAAATTGAAAAGGAGGCAAGAACTTATTTGGCACTAATCTGCCTGCAAATGTCAATTTCTAATTGTGCAACTCTTTAACTTTAGTTTCAGAGACAAAAAAAACTTAAAATAAGCAGAAATTTTCAACCATTTTGATAACTTGAAAAGCAATTTAAAAACCAATGCAGTTAAATTATTTTAGAGTTAAATAAAAGCTTTTAAGTTTAAATTTTACAATTACAGAAAACCCATTCTCAGATGAGCATTTTCAACGAGTTTTGTTTACACTAAAATTGCAATGTTGAGGTGAGGATTAAGAGAGAAAAGCTCTGACATTCATTCCTATACTTTTGTTTTTTAAGGAGAAAAATAAATCATTTAATTTAAGTGCTGGAAAACTTACAAATTAAAATAATCCAGAACATTCACTGTGGGCCTTGAAATTTGCATCATCCCATGAACAAAACAATTTGAAAACTTATTTTAAAAGCAATTCCTTAACCAATGCAAAGACAAACAGAGACAAACCACTTTCTAATTATGTAAAAACTTACACTTTACATTGTTCAGAGTGTTGTCCTCATCTTTGTTACCATAATCATATAAATATGGCAATAAATATGAGGACAACGGTCCAAACAGTGTAAATAGTTACAATACATCATCTTGGAAATATCGACAGATACTGAAAGATTTAAATTTAATTATCTGTGTAACTTATCTCTAAATCAGAAAAAATTAATAAAACGAAATCATTCGGATTTAATTGTAAGAACAAACTTTGTTTTAATAAACAAGAGAAAAAAAAAAATTAAATGAACTATTAACATTTGTGTCATGTATAACAGAAAACAGTCTCCTCTTGACTATATATATATATATATAGATATATATATATATATATATAGTCAAGAGGAGACTTTTCTGTTATATATTACATACACCTATGGCTTAGGAAATAGCGACTCCTACTGACACCAAATCGGTTGAGTTTCGATCCCAGCCAGAAGCAAGTGGATGTGTCTACCAACATTGATGAGCTGTGATACAGTGAAACAGGCCTGTATGTGGATGACTAATATATATAATTTATTCAGAAATTATAACATAGATATGTTATATCACTACAAAAGTAGCTAATTATTTGTTTCGACACTGCTTGAGTCTTATCAAATATTATTCTATCCATACGTACCCTATACTCATATATATATGTATATATATATATATATATATATATATATATAGATAAGTAAGTGAAAGAACAGGTAGATTAAAACCCACTGTTCATGCATTTATTTTTCTAAAAAGTGCTCAATACAGAGTAGAGCTTAATATTGTAATTTCGTTATTACAAGGATTTGTGAAAGCATATCACTACACAAAAATCTTCATGTTTCAGAACAAAACTGTTCTTATTCAGGTGATATGTTAAAATAAATGGTGAAAATAATTTATTTAGAAAATATAAGATGAAGTCATGGTTATTCAGAAAATTAAGAAGGGGTGATTGGAAAAAATTAAACAATACACTTGTAAGTTCGTATTACCCAACCAAAAGTGAAAATTAGCTTGAACTATGAAATTGAAGAATCAGGTCACTGAAGGGTACAAAGTAACAATGTCAAGACATGGAACTTGAATTTTGTTCAGCTAAGATTACATACTGGACCATATATTATTTAAATCGTTAGACAATTTTTAACAGCAGGTTGGATATAGATAAAAACAGCTTATAGTAAAATGATCAATTTATCTGTAGTTGAAATCTAAATTGTGTTTAAAATATTAAAATGAGTAACAATAAAAAAAAAGCCAAGAAACAAATAAAGAAATTGTTTTTTTTTTAATCATTTCACCCCGAGCAAGGCAGAAATGCCACTGATGAGCGGGGGGCTACATAACTGTAAAAAGATTAATTAGAAAAGAGTGAGGAGTACAAACTAGTCAGAAAGGAGTAATAGAAAACTGAGAAAGCAGGCACAATGACAGATACATAGGAGGAGAGAAAGGGAACGTTATACTGGGGTGGGGAGAGAGCTAGAGTCCAGTGGTTAATAGATGAGTATTGACATTGCATTTAAATTTCTGGAGGTTGTAGCCGTCAAGAAAGCAAGAATACGGGAGCGAGTTCCACAGGCGGGAAGTGCGAGAGAAGAAGCTGCAGGAGTAGAATTGTCGTCTGCATTTGGCTAACCTGACTGTGAATGGGTGGGACCCAGTTGCCAGTCTGGTTGCACGAGTAAACACCTGTTGAGGAGGCATCAGTGACTTAAGCTCGTCCGAGCAGAAGCCATGAAAGTATTTATAGAACAGACAAAGGGAGGCCACATTTCAACGGTGGGGAAGTTGAGCCGCGAGATCAGTACCTATCACATTACAGACTCTCCTTTGGAGCCTGTCAAGAACACTGAGGAGAACGGCAGTTGTGAGATATATATATATATATATATATATATGTACAGCAGTTCAAACCAGTTGTTTTTATTCAAAATTAGATTTGAGTGTTTTTGCCAAATAGTTGAATTCAGCATGTTTACAACTTCTTTAAGCTTGCGTGACATGAAAGGCAATTTTTTTTTCCTTGTCTTTAAAGCTTCGACCTTCATCAGGATGTTTTTCTCAATATTATTGATCTAATACAATAGTATTCCTTGCACTGACATCTGTTTACACAAAGATCAAATTAGAATTCTCGCAAACCGTCCGATTCATTGTACTATCAACTTAGTATTATGGGCTGAACATGTGAGTGACGATGAGGTTCTGGAGAGAATAGAAACAAAATGGAAACTCACTGAGACACATAATGAGGAAGGAGGGCTTGGAAAATTTGATACTCATAGGCTACAAGGGACCTGAAGATGTGTAGAGCTATAATTGTCTTCGTCCTGATGGGAACCGGTTAAGCATCTCACTGAGCAGTGTCTTCTTTCAGACAAACTATGATATTTGCTTCTCTACATCATTTAATTTTTTTTAGGGAGAGGGAGGAAAAAAAAGACCCCCCCCCCCCCAAAAAAAAAACAAAAAAACTTAAGATCTTTTTCTGGAATTTTATTTTAAAAATGTAGTGTCATACTTTCAGTATTTTGACACCAGTTTGGGCATTCATAATTTGTTCATAGCTGAGACTCTTAACATGTGTCACCACCCAGGATAAGGGCGGATTTGGGGGAACAAAACAAAATAATAGGCAGGTTCAAGCTCCTCAAAACCCCCTGATCAAATCTAATGGTTGACAAATTGCTTAGTATTCAGCAGAATGTGAAAATTATCCAAAATGGAATTTTTTTTTTATATGTTGTAATGTCATTGTCACGCAAGTGTTAAAGCATGAAAAAAAAAAAAAAAAAAGTTCTTTTTACAAACATTTTAGAACATTATTAATTCATAGCTGATTCTATTAACTGATACCTTAAGTGTTTTAATGAATTTTGCCTCGAGAATCCGTAGTTTGCTTTTGATGTAAAAATCATGGATATATATGTAGAGCCATCATTTTAGACAGCATATCAATTATTTTGCATCATGGGCTTACTCGTACATTCAGTCAGTCAGTCAGTCAGTCAAGTGCCATATGTAAAACACGCTGGGCAGAAGATTATCCTGCAGTGGGTTGCCAGCCAAGGCTATAAAACCCAATCTGTCCCATTATTTAACTCATAACTGGAAGGAAGAGACGGATTAATACCTTTCCCAAGGGCATTTGCATGTAAGTGAATGCAATGAATTCAACTGGAATTTGAACTTGGCTCCCCGACTCGTACATTAAGAATGCTAAAATACGAGTTCCACACTGCAGAATGAACTTGGCGGCAAACGTTGCTAATTTTACCTTAAAACCTGTCAAGTAATTTTGATGGCAACAGCATTAATTGAAAAGTCAAGCTATTGTATTAAAAGTTGGCAATTTTTCGATTTGGTCACTTATGGCTTGGCTGGAGCCTTGGAGGGGAGGAGGGTTGGGGGAAGAAAAAAAAAAAAAAAAAAAAATCAATATTTAAAGTTTACTTGATTCTAAAACAAGTGATAGGGAACGTTCAAGAACATTACAAAATGGCATCAGTTTAGTTTACAGTCTAAATAGTTGCAAGGGGTATCACCGACTAAGCACCTACAATTAAAATACTTCCTTGTAAACACTTCTGAATGAAGCGGGTGCAAAAAAAGTTACGGAGACCAATCCAGTAGTTGTATAGAAAAAAAGAAATCAGAGTTTCAGTGAGTTTTGTTTAACAGCATATCAACTTCTGTGGGTTATTTAATGCCTAAAATATGGAGTTTTAAGGGTTTTTCTTTTTTCTTTTTTATGTTCAGTGAAAAGGTTGACCTTTAATGAAAATTTTTTTTTTTTCATTTTAGAAAACTGAAGATGTCTTCTAGTTTTATTTAAAAAAAAAAAAAAAAAAAAAAAAAAAGCTATTGCTGGCAATATTTTTTTTTCTTTCTTTAAATATATATTATGGCAATAATTTTCTTTTCTTCAAAAATGTGTTATGATAACCCCCCCCCTTCAAAAACGTATATTTTTCTATAAAATTCTATTTTCATGCATATATTTATATATCTTATATAGTGTTTTGAACCCAGTTTAGTGGGGGTCAACTATTTTCCCATAGCTGGGACCCTAACAGGTGCTACCACTCAGGGTCAGTGTGGACCTGAGAACAGCAATTAAAAGGTGGTTCCTCTTAATTCTCTCTCCATGAGCGTGACAGGAGAGGGTGTGTGTGTGTGTGTGTGTGTGTGTGTGCGCACACACACACAAAAACACAAGAGTGTACCTCTGCCATAAAAATTATGGCAAACTATTTGAGTTTTGTTTAACAGCATATTAACCTCTATGGGTTATTTAATGCATAAAAGGTGGAGTTTTAAGGTATTTTTTACCTTCAGTTATAGTGAGAAGGTTGATTTAGTCAGATTTTAATGAAATATTTTTGCTTTTTTATCATTATAGAAAACTGAAGATGTCTTCTAGTTTTGTATTAAAAATGCATTCTTCAAAAATGTGTTATTGGAATAATTTTTTTCTATAAAAGTCTTTTTATACTTTCATAGTGTTTTGACCCTAGTTTGGGGTTAAAATATTTATACATAGCTGGGACCCTAACAGGTGCTTCCCCTCAAGGTAGACCTGGGAAAAACAGCAATTAAGAGGTGGTCCCACGCTCCTCACAAAATTCAAATCGGAATCCTTGCTGCTGGATGCACTTTACCATCATACCCAGGACCAAATCAGAATATCTTGGAAGTGTTTTAACAGAATGAAAAGCGTGACTGAAATCTGAAGACACACTTGAGGACCCTGGAAGTTATGCCTGGATTTGTCATCAGAGGCCACAATTTAAACAACGTTATGTGCGTTGTGTCGCAGTGGATATCGGCTCGGAACGAGAAATCGGGTAGCCGAGTTCGAATTCCAGCTGAATTCATTGCTTTCACTTATGCGCAAATACCCTTGGGAAAAGTATTAATCCATCTCTTCCCTCCAGTTATGGGTTAAATAACAGGACAGATTGGGTTCTATAGCCTTGGTCGGCAATCAGTTTACCGCAGAAAGCAATGGCAACCTACTGCGGGATAATCTTCTGCCCAGACATGATCGTCCAAGCGTGTATCACGTATGGCACTTGACTGAAGTTACAATGATACAGTGCTGATAGCAGACAAAGAAAGGAAACTACAAGACCTCCTACAGAAGGTAGCTGAAGAGAGTGATAAGAAAGGACTACAAATACACTGCAAGAAAACCGAATGCACGGTCAGCCCAATATGCCAAATACAGGTTGGGGGGGGGGGATACAAGAAATGAGTATGGAACTCATACCAGTCCTTCTGTACGGCAATTTCCTCAAAGGTGAAGAAGAGACTTGAAGCAAGAGGCACATGTTTTAACAGAATTATGATGACAATAACATGGATTGAACATTTGAGCAACAACAATGTTTTAAAGAAAAAACAAAGGAAACATACTTAACATTTAAAAATTTTCAAACCATTTGCAATCATTTAAATACAAGAATTTAAAAATAAATACATGACAATATATATATATATATATATATATATATATCTCAGCATGCAGTGTGGGTATAGAAGAATCCAAAGAAGTATCCTGTATATACATTTGTGTAAAATCCTTTGTAAAATAAAGATGGAAGCTGATGATGGTTTGCCTGAAATAGGCCTATACTTCCAATTTGCCATGAAATAATATCTGCCTTAACTTTTCTTATATATATATATATATATATATATATAATTGATGTTTTTTTTTTTTTGTGGGAGTGGGTGGAAGTACAGCTTAACTCGTTGCGGATTATTTAAATCTGAAACATGCCATCAGACTAACTAGATATGTAAAGAGGAAAGACAAAAACCGGAGGAAAAAAAAAACAACAAAAAACAAAAAAAGAGACAGGAGGGAGAAAGAGAGAATTGGGGTTGAATGGTTACTCAAATGCATAGAACCATACCTTTTTGGGAAGTATTGTTGGAAATCGATGCAGGATATTATTCTATTCAACGGATCAAATACAGAAAAAGGTGGTCAACTGCTATTAACTGACCTTGGGCATAATAACCAACTGGGGTAGCTGGTTTAGACAATTCAGGCATAAACAAACTACTTTTTAGAGTTGAGCTGAGTTAGGGTTCTGTAGCTAAGGATAGAAACCATTTCAGCATGAAAATTATTTGCCGATTTAAAAGCAAGACTCATTTCAATTTTAACGAGAATTTATAGAACTACCTCAACAAGAAAGCTAGGTTTGGAGCCTTGTCTAGCATAAGGCCAGAACTGCAGAGAAAGAAAAAAAAAGTCACTTTAGCAAGAGTTTTAAGTCTATTTGACAAACTTGTTGATCAATCATGTAGCATAATGCTGAACTTATAAGAAAGTCATTTAAATTTGTATAAATACTGACTTTTATTTTAAAAAAAGAGTGATGTTAATTCTGTACAAGTGCCACTCAAGGTAGAATTTTACAGATTAAGAGACACAGCTTATATGCTAATGTGCTAAAGATATCAGCTAAGCCTAGACTTGACCAGGTTAAATTTGGGAAAAACAATGATTAACCCTAGACTTGAAAAAGATTAAATTTGTAGCAATCGGTGAAGCATCCCCTTGGGGGTCGGTTCTCCAAAGCAGTGGTGTGTGGAATTAAGAGGAACTTGAATTTTATTGAAATTTTTTCAATTCATGTGACATATTCATGGGATGTTTAAGCTGCAAAACAGACGGAGACGTGACGCGAGAGGGGAAAGGTGGAGGGGGCACGCAAAAGAGAGGTGAGGGGGGGTGCAAAAGAGAAAAATATTCACTTCATTTAGAAGTAAATCTGAGTAATGGATTTTCTCATTTTTATGCCAAAATTAAGCAAACTTCATCCATGACAAAATGGGATGGTCTATGGTCAAGATTCAGGACGATAGTTTGATTATACATGGAATAGAGAGGTCAATTTGGTTAAGCCTTCTCAAATGATGCCAAAAGAGGGTAAAATTTTTTTTTATTAAACACCTTATATTTATTCAATAGAAGAAATTAGTTTCTTCAGTATTTGTCTGTATTTCTGAAACGAGGTAGTATTTACACTATTTGAACTATTGTCTTCATTTTAGTTACCATTTGGACATTTTGGCCATGGCACACTCCAGACGTTTTCAGGTGCTAGGAATTTTGAAATGAACCCTTTATTACGATCACTGGGGTATATCATTCTCATTCCATGTGCAATGCTACTTCTGGTAACCATGAGTTATCCCCCTTTAAGTTATTTGCTCACCACTGCTGTAGCCTAATATTGAACTCAACTCTTTGGCTCAAATCATGGGAAGTAACCAACGTTTTACATCAGTGGTGAACAAGTAACTTAGAGAGTCGGGTTACAGGGAGATGACTCAAGACTATCAAAAGAGGCTTCACACAAGGAATGAGAATGATATAGCTCAGTGATCATAAAGGGTTCGGTTTGAAATTCTTAGCACCTGAAGAAGGCCAGAGTGTACAACGGCCAAAACATCGTACAAATGGCAACCAAGATGAGGACAATAGTCCAAATAATGTCAACAGCATAACTAATTTCTTATGGAAAAGAAATTTTCGGTTGTTTTAAAATTCCAGTTATGCGTCCATAAAATCTGGGATTTTTATGTTTGAAAATCAGTTATTGTAAATGAAGAAATGGGAAACGAATTGCATTGCAGAATAAGGGAATGCATTTCATTGTATACGGATGGTAGGTTCAGGTATAAAGTGACATTAGTTTAGGAACAGAGAGAAGAGAGAGGTTGCCATGAGAAATGTGTATGCAGGGAAAAAACAAAAAAAATGTCCGGATAGGGTGGATCATAATAATAATAATAATTATGACGACTAAACATGAACGGAAGGAAAGGGTGTCTGTATCTCAATTCATCAACTTCACTTATCTACTTAATTGTTAGAAAAAGTGTCTTCCTATTTCATTTCAATAATCATACAAACACACACACACACACATATTAAGTTGTCCCAAAAGTTCGTAAACACTTGCGAAATGGGTCTATCTGGTCCAGCACAATTGAGACAGGTGATGGGTTCAAAAAGGGCAAGAGACATCGTCGGTTCCAAAACAAGATCGATTCGGCAAGAAAGTCATGTTGTGCGTTTGGTGGAACTTTGAAGGAATCGTGCATTTTGAGTTGGTTCCGAATGGTCGTGCCATTAGTGCCAAACTTTACTGTCAACAACTTGAGTGGGTCTATGAAAAGTTGAAGCAAATGTACCCAGCTCTGATCGACTGAAAGCGCGCTTTGATGCTGCAGGACAGTGCCAAGCCACACACCGCCACGACCAGGAAGACCACAGACAAGTTTGAAGAGCTGGACGGCGTTGAGGTTCTGCCACATCCAGCCTACAGTCCTGACTGTGCTCCATCAGATTATGGCCTTTTCCGCTCAATGCAACACTTTCTGAAGGGCCGCCGATTCGGCTCGTTTGATGGAGTCAAGGAAGCATGTCAAGAATTCTTTGATTCGAGGCCGGCTGAATGGTACTTTGACCAGATCCGAAAGCTTGCAGAAAGTCTTGGAAAATGATGGTCTTTATTTTGAGCAATAATTTTTGTTGTTTTTGCGAGTAAAATTTCAATTTTTTGCAAGTGTTTTAACCTTAGATTACTTGATGAGTAAAATTTTAATTTTTTGCAAGTGTTTACGAACTTTTTGGGACAATATATATTAGTGCTGTGCAAAAGTATCAGGACAAGAACTATTTTATCTTTTATGAGGCATCAAAATAAAGTTTAAAAATCATCCCTGTCCTAACACTTTTGCATACTACCAATAGTGTGCAAAAGCATTAGGATGGGTGATTTTCCTCAAAACCTCCCTGAAATTCAAATACAGGGTGAAAAGCCAAGTAAATTGCTAATAAATATTGATTATTTAAAACTAGGTGTAAAAGAAATGTATTAAGAACAAGTTATATTTAATTTTTCCTATTTTCTATTAAACAAGTTATTTTGAAACTATTCATTCTATTATTTGGGATAAAAAAAATTGATAAATCTAATGTTACTTTGCAAGACACACTTTGGGAACAAATACAAGCTGCTTGGCAGGAGATACCATTAGATACATTGAAGAAGCTTCTGATGTCAATGCCTGACAGAATGAAGGCTGTGACCAAAGCAAAAGGCTATTATACTAAATATTAAATTTATTTTGTTACAAGTATTTTTTCTTGTTAAAGCATTTGTTGAGTAAATCAAGTAAAATTACTTTAAGTTGTTTATTTTCTGTCAATATGTCTCATAAAAGATAAAATAGTTCTTGTCCTAATACTTTTGCACAGTACTGTGTGTGTATGTATGTGTATATATATATATATATATATATATATATATATATATCTCAAACAATTTTCTACCATTAATCTTAGATTATTTAACTGTGGAAATGGAGTTTTATAAGTTTTTAAAAAAATAGACAGACGGTCACCTCTTTTCAAAAACAAAAATTACAGTCAAACCATGAGACAAAATAACATCGCTGAAAATTCAAAAGTTATGGAACATTTTAACATTTCTTATCCCCAGCAAAAATGAAATATATAAAAAAAAAAAAAAAAAAAAAAAAAAATAGAAAGTTATAAAAAAATTTCCAGTCATTTTTAAGAAAACATATTTAAAATTGCTGTCCACATATATATATATATATATATATATATATATATATATCTCCCCCCCCAAGCGAATAAGGGACAAAGAAAAATTTACAACGTTCAAAACATTCATTCAAAACAGTGCTCGATATACAATATTGAGCTGTGAATATTTATAAATTATAGTACAAATTATTATCTACCACATTGAAATGACAATGTCTCATCAGGTAGTGTGGAAAGGAATGGAAAGTCTTTTTCTTATATTTGACGAATTGTGTGCGAGACGTAGGTGGGGTGAGGGATAAGGAAATAAGTCTTGTAAACTGTCCGTTAGAATTTTGAGTGAAAAGAGGGAATAGGTAGAGGATAGAGTTGATTAATGAACGTGTTGAAAATTTTGTAGACAGATTTAACATGAAAAGATAAGGTAGTCTTTTATAGGTGAATGGCTGGTTTTCTTCTGGTTTAGTAAAAGAGGAAATAAAGAAATGTATTTTTTTTTTTTTTTTAAATCATCTCACCCCAAGCAAGGCATTCCACTGCCACTATTGCACATGGGGCTACATAGGGGAAGGTAAAGAGAAGGAGTGGTTAGACATAGGGAATGTCAGGAGAAAGGTGACAGATGAGTAAGGATAGCGAGGATGAGGGTCGGGCAGATGGGAAGAGTGCTTGATAGAATGGGAGCAGGTTAGTGTGTTAGGAGGTGTGTATTGACCTTACATTTAAACTCCTGGAGATTGTAGCCGTCGGGGAAGCAATCGTTTGGAAGAGAATTTCACAGTCGGGAAGTGCGAGGAAAGAAACTGTTGGAGTAGAAGTTACGGCTGCATTTTATCGGTTTCACTGTAAAAGGGTGGGATCTAGTTGCTAATCTAGTATCTCGTGCAAATTCATATTTAGGAGGCACCAGTGATCTAAGTTCATCAGAGCAGAAGCCGTGAAAGTATTTATAGAAGAGACACAGGGAAGCCACGTCTCGCCGGTGGGAGAGAGACTGCAGGCGGTCTGCCAAGTCGGTATCTATCACGTTACAGACCCTCCTCTGAACCTTATCGAGAAGCCCGAGGAGAACAGCAGGGGCACCCGACCAGATATGGCAGCAGTATTCAATGCACGGGCGGATGGTAGATTTGTAAATGTGCAGGATAGATTTAGACGGAACAAACTTCCGGGCCCTACACAGAGAACCGACTTTTATAGCAGCGGATTTAGCAATGGATTCGATATAGTCATTCCATTTGAGGTCCGCTGAAAGTGTGAGACCAAGGAGGCGTAGTGTTTTACTCTCTGGGAGGCAAGCCTGGTCCATGCTAATGGGAGGGAGATGAGATTGTCGATGATGGTTAATTGACAGTAGCTTCGTTTTAGAAGCATTAAAATTTACTAGCCATTTCTTACCCCAGTCCAATATGGATTGGAGGTCTTTTTCAATCTCGGCTGCGAGTTTAGCTTTGACGCCTACACCAGATTTTTGTTGGAGGCGGCGAGAGTAAACTGTGGTGTCATCGGCGTACAAACCTATTTGGGTTCTTATGGAATCAGGGAGATCATTAATATATATCAGGAAGAGTGTAGGACCTAAGATGGAGCCTTGGGGGACACCTGCGTTTGTATGGTAGTTCTGAGAGGCATGTCCGATTAATACCACCTTCATTGTGCGGTTCGAGAGGAATGACTGGATTAGTTCAAACAAATGTCCAGTTATACCATAGCTCCGCAGTTTACATAGAAGGCCAGCATGCCAAACTGTCGGCATATATATATATATATATATTATAGGGTGGGGAAAAGTAGGAGGAGAAGCGATACAGTGGGAATAATAATTACCTGTTTTTATTATTGAATTGTACAACTACAATATTTTTGTATTTAAACTTAATTTTTCTAATTAATCTACTTTTGTATATTTAACCTTAATTTAAAATTTAGGAAATCACTTTATATAAAACTTTAAATTAGATCAGTTTGTGGTATGAAATAAGGTAATATTTGATGTAAGAGTCTCGTTAATATTATAAGGGTTTATTGTTTCTAGGGATCCTAACTTTGGTTTCTGTAGTTTTTAGCAGGATTGTAAGGTTAATTCTTTAATGTGTTTTAACAAATGCCACACTTATCAAAAGTGAAAGGAACTTACAGGGAAGATTCTGGGGAGTACCGTTATTGAATCATATCAAAATATAAATTTGCACCATGAAATTTATATAACATCTCCATTCCCGAAATTTATTACCACCCCCAAGCCAAAATACACAACTACAAATATATTCTTTTATGTGCTCTGTCCTTTCAGGACGAAGGCGATCATGGCTTTCCACATCTCCCTATCCCTGGTGGCTCTTAGCACGCTTTCGCCTGTTGCACCATGCAACCCTCGTTCCGTCATCCACCTGATCAGCTCCTTCAAATATGTTATCTTCTGCTTTCCCTTGTCTCTTTTTCTCCTCTGACCTGTTAGTATCAGGTTCTCCAAGCCCTCCTTTCTCATTGCATATCCCATGAACTTTAGTTGTCTCTTCCTGATTTTTTTTTTTAATCATATCACCCCCAAGCAAGGCAGTGACGCCACTGATACACATGGGAAAAATGATTGGAAAAGAGAAAGCCGGAAACCACATCCTAAACAGGAAGCAAGGGATGAGCCTCTTCACCTGTTCAAAAGACGTGGGTGGAGTGTGAACCGGGCGATAGTTAAGTCTATCTACTCCAATTGAGAACAAAAAAAGAGAAAAGAAAAAAAAGTGAAAGAAGATTGGGAAAAAGAAAAGAAAAAAAAAAGAAAAAGCCGGGAACCACATCCTAAACAGGAAACAAGGGATGAGCCTCTTCACCTGTTCAAAAGACGTGGGTGGAGTGTGAACCGGGCGATAGTTAAGTCTATCTACTCCAATTGAGAAGAGAAAAGAAAAAAAGAAGTGAAAGAAGAAAGCCGGAAACCACATCCTAAACAGGAAACAAGGGATGATGCTCAGTATTAATTTCCTTTTCGTTTCCATTCTTTCCAAAACTTCATCATTGCTCACATGTTCACTCCATGATATTCGCAGCATCCTTCTGTAGAACCACATTTCAGCTGCTTCAAGTTTTTCCTTCATCTTCGAAGATATTTACTGCCATATTGAAGAACCGACATCACATAGCAATCCAGTTTTCTCTTTGTTTCTAGTGAAATTGTCCTGTTTCTTAATAGTGTACAAAATTAAAACAAAATGGTTAAATCCATCACCTCATGTCATTCAAATTTTTTTTTTTTTTTAATCATATCACCCCGAGCAAGGCGGCAATGCCACTGATGTGCAGGGGGCTACATAAGAGTGAAAAGATTAGAAGAGAGAAATCCGGAAACCACATCCAAAACAGGGAACAAAACTAAATTTAAATACTAGTTTGTATGAAAACAATTCTAAAACATCACTTTTGTTTTCTCAACATTGTCCCTCTCATATCTTACCTGCTGTTTCAGCTAACCTAATTAAGGTTTATAAAAAGGTATTAATCCATTTCCTCTCCTAGCTAGGACAAATTGGGTTCTATAGCCTTGGTTGATAAACTGTCTACCATAGAAAGCAATGGCAACCTACTGCGGGAAAACTTTCTGTACAGTCAGTCATGTCTCTTTTAAGACATGATCTCTCAAGTGTGTATCACATATAGCACTTAACTGAAACACCTGTACTTATTCGAAACAATTTTCGAACATTGGGTGCAAGGCAGAAAGACAGTTTTAAACTAAAGATTGAAGGAATCACCATTTCCTGAGCAATTAATAGTATTTTAATTATGCTTGTAACAATTATGGAGAAGATGGGCGTTTGTGGTACAGTGGCACAGAATGAGAAATCTGAAAGCCAAGTTCAAATTCCAGTCGAATTCACTTATGTGCAAATATTCTTGGGAAAGGTATTAATCCATAATTAATTAATAGGAGAGATTTGGTTCTATAGTCTTGTTTGGCTACCAGTCTACATTGCCCAGAAGATAAAAATGTGTGTGTAGAATAAACATTCCTATATGTAAAGAACAGCATTGACGACCACCATGTTGAGGGCCTATGCGCTACTCACAGTGATGTGGTTTTGGTCAGTAACAATTATAAAGTTATTTTGATTTCAAGATTATTCACACACACAGCCCTACATATATCCAATATTTAAAAAAAGAAATTTAATCAGCATGTCTGACGAATGCAAAAGTATGAAAGCCAGGGTCACAAACTTACACCTATCTAACTTTTTTATATATATATATATATATATACACACACACACACACACACACACTTTAAATCCCAAAAGGACAAGCAGATAAGTATAATCCCCAAAACCAGATCCTATTAATTTTATTGGTTAAAAGTCAAAAACGTCCAAAAGGAAAAACGTCCAAAGACAAAGTCTACAAGCCAATATGTCAAACTTAAGTTTATTTACAGTAAACATTCTTTGAGAGGAGAGAAACAAATTTAATTGGATGTTGATAAGATGTTTATGGCCCCAAATCATTTATTCTCATTATTTTAACTGTTCTATCTTATTATTGTGTGCATTTTTTTATTTTCAACTTCTTTAGTAACCCTATTTCTATTCTTAGTATTTCAATGTATGCACGATTAAGGTAAAATTATATCAGTATCATCTGCACTTTTTTAATATTTGTTATCAACGTGTGAAATTTCCCTCTGATTAGTGAGTGCCCCCACCCCCGAGATATCATCTAATAATATGTTCTCTAATGATTCTGAATTGAAAATCTAAAAATAAAGTGGTATGCATTTGTTTTTTGTTTTATTTATTCAGTTGTGTTTCACTTTATATTAAATGTTTGTCGTGTCCCTTTTATTCAACTGTTGACTTAATTTGTAGAGTCAAGAATTATCCTCCTCCACTAATTGGTACTTTTATTGTTTAGTTAGTGGTGAAGAATTTAAATCATTGATGAAACCTTGTTTTTTTTAATTTAAATATAATTAAAAGTAATTTATCAATGTTATAAATTTATTTTTTTTCAATACATAAACAGTGAAAATTCCAAATCCTGAAAATGTACAAAAATGTGATAAAAATTTTTCTTCTGCATATTTTGGATAAAAAAATCCACTCAAATTTGTATTTTTAACATTTAAGGAATTTTCAATTGCATGAATGAGTCTCGAAAAATTCATATGGCTACTACAAATCTCATTTTATATAGGTATTTTTGAAAATAAAATTCAAAAGAAGTTTGAAGAAAAATTTCTTTGTTTTATGGCCCCACCACTGAATGGTTTCTATTAAGAATAAAATCAGCAACTTAGTTCCCCAACAATAAATGATTTGGGGCCATAAACATCTTAAGATCCAATTAAATTTGTTTCTCTCCTCACAAAAAATGCTTACTGTAAATAAACTTAAGCTTGACATCTGAGTAGTCTGGCTTTGGCCCTCTTTATCTTTGGACCTTTTTAACATAGCACCATTTTATTAATATTAAAAATGAACCAAGTGGAGGGCTTGATGTAAATAGTATTATCTATTTACAGAGCCATATATAAACAAATACCAAAGTTTACATTTGTTGAATGCAGTTTTCTGCAATAAAAATTCTAAAATTCTTGCTTATCAGCAAGTATGAAAAACAATTCAAATATGGTACAAAATTTCTATACCAGAAGAAGCCTAAAACCATAGCCATATGCAGGAAGTTTAAAAAAAAAAAAAAAAAAAATAATGGTGTAGTGGGATTTAAGAAAAATATTTAAATTTGTCGGCTAGACATAAGAAAATGGAAAAGCAGAAACAGATTTATGACTTGATATTAGAAGACTTTACATTAGGTATGCATTTTATTTACTGCTAACTTCAATACATAATGTAAGTCTTCAAATATCGAGTCATGAATCCATTTCAGCTTTTCCATTTTCTTGTCTGACAAATTTAAATAAAAAAATTTTTTTCTTTCTATAATATAAAGAAATTATATAAACTTATTTATAAATGGAACTTTGTGTGTGTGTCCGTTACCTATAGACTCCGAAATGGCTGAACCAATTTTCTTGAAAATTTACTGTTGTACTATAAGCATCTGCGAGTGTTCTTAGCTAGGTTTTGTGTCGAGGTACCCCCAATAAATATCAAAATTCGATAATCGAAAAAAAAAAAAAAATCAGGTTATAGAAGGAGTGGTCTGATTTTAATCAAATTTGATTACCCTCATAGACAAAGACATAAGAAACGATATTCAGATATTTCAAGGTTGCAGTTCTTACAATAGTGCAGGAAATCGATATATATATAAATAAATAAAAGTCAAGATGCTTGTCTCTGTTTATTTGTCTGTATATCCTTTATACAAATCCACAATTTTTAGCCGATTCTCACCAAACTTCACACAAATATTCTTTAGGCTAAGTTTGAGCTCCAGGACCATGGGTTAGTTTTAAAGCTTTCATTACACCCGAGCAACACCAGGCTATACTGCTAGTATAATATAATAATACACTAATTATAATATAAGATATAATAAATAATAATTTTTTAAAAAAATTATAATAAGTATAAATTTTTGACCAAAGACAGGTAATAAAAGTGTACATTCAATTTTTATATTTTGGTTAATTTTAGCAAAATTATTACAAAAATAGTATTTGGGATGTGGTGGGTGCAAAGTTTTGTAGAAATAGTAAGACCTTACCAAATTTTCATTTATTGGAGTTTCTGTACCTTTGACACTAGACTGTATACCCATGATCAAATGTCTAATATTCAGATTTTAATTTTGACAGCATGAGCAGAAAATGTTCTCTCTCAGAGTTCAAAAATGGTCAAATAATAGCCTTAAATGGTCAAGGATACACCTACAACTCAATTTCTAAGCAGATTGAGAGGTCAAGAAAAGTAATTCGTAATTTCTTGCAAAATCTTTAAGCATACAGACCAAGGAAATCTACTTGATGTCCACCCGAGCTTACCCCCAGCCAGTCATTGCAGGATGCTATGTGAAGTTTCTTCTACAGGAAAAAAAAAAAAAGCTCCAGAAATCTTCAAATGTTCCTGGGGTTGAATGTAACACCCAGAAGAGTTAGGCAGATACTCAATACTTTGGTTGTATGAAAAGAGAAGACAAAACCAAAACTAAAGAGGATACACAAGAACCGACGAGAGGAGTTAGTAGGGGAAAAGTGCAATGGAATCCCGATAATTTGGGCAAATGTGTTCTTAAATGGTGGGGAGGAAAAAAAAAATTCAATTTAGACAGTCCCAATGAAGTTTAATACAGTTGGCATGAATTAAAGAAGGATGAGCAGGTTTTCAGCAAAAAAACCCTTTGGAGGAGGAGGATCACTGATGGTTTGGATAGATTTTTTGACAGAAGATAAGGCAAGTGTGATACAAACAGAAAGACAGAATTCAGTAAAGTACACGGAAGTGCTACAAAGAAGTTTCTTCAACTTTTAGATAATTTTCAGAGTAACGCCGTGTTCCAGCAAGACAACGCCACAATTCACACTTCAAAGTACACAACTGAGTGGCCCCATACCCACAATATCTGCACTTGGAGTCGGCCAGCGAAATCAATAGATCTAAATCCAATAGACAACCTGTAGAGTATACTAGCAAAGTATGTTTAAACAGATGGCCGACATTTTGAAGACAAAGAGGAGCTTTGGCATGTTGTCCAGGAGTGCCGGGAGAAAATTCCAAGAAATGCTTGGGAATTTAGTAAAATCTATGAACACTCGTTGTGTAGACGTATTACAAAAAAAAAGGCAATATATGCAAATAACTTTTTTTTTTCCTCTTAAACATTTTTTTGTTTGTGAAAAGTAGACTTTTAGACAAGATGTCTTTTGCCTAAACTTTTTTTTTTTTTTATATAATCATATCGCCCCAAGCAAGGCATTTTATTGCCAATGTTTTGCAGGGGGTTACATAGGAAGAAAATTATCATAAAGAGTGACAAGTTATAGGGGGTGTCAGGAAGTGGGTAAGAGAAGGATGAGAATACTGATGAGGGTGGAGTGGACAGGGAAAAGAGCATGAGAGAGAGAGAGAGAGAGAGAGAGAGAGAGAGAGGATGCAGATTAGCAAGATAGGAGATGACTTGACTTTACATTTAAATTCTTGGAGATTGTAGCTGTCTGGGAAGCAAGTAAATGGAAGGGAATTCCACAGGCGGGAAGTGCGAAAAAAGCTGCTGGAGTAGAATTTACGTTTACATCTTATTGGTTTCACAGTAAAAGGGTGGGACCTAGTTGCTAATCTTGTGGCTCGAGTAAATTCATATATAGGGGGCACCAGTGTGAGAAGTTCAGAGTAGAAGCTATGAAAGTATTTGTAGAAGAGACACAGGGAAGCTACATTACGCCAGTTGGGATTGATCACATTACAGATTTTTCATTGGATTTTGTCAAGGACCCCTAGGTGGATAGCAGGAGCACCTGACCAGATATCGCAGCAGTATTCAATGCATGGGCAGATGGTAGATTTGTATATATGCAGGATTGTTTCAGATGAAAAAAAACTTCCTGGCCCTACACAGACAACCAACTTTCTTAGCAATGGATTCTATATAGTCATTCCACTTGACATCTGTTGTGAGAGTTAACCCCTGGAGGTGCAATGTTTTGCTTTCAGGGAGACTAGCCTGATCTATGCTAATCCGGGTGGATGAGTAGGAGCCATTGTCTGTGGTGGTTAATAGATAGCAGCCTCGTTTTTTAAGCATTAATATCCACTTAACCAAATTATAGAAAATTGAATGCAGGCAACTACCCGGCCAGTCGCTGTTGGTTTCGATCCAGTCAGCCGGTCGTAGATTGACTGTCAAGGTGTTCTCCCTTGTCCCACATTGTGTTGATTAATCACAAGGTAGTCATGTGAGTTCTCCACTAGCGGTCTCTCTGCTAAACCAAACAGGGAAGTGTGCACACAATTGAGTAATAAAAAAAAAAAGAAAGAAATATAGCACCAAGAAAAATAAGTGGACTGACGTCTGAAGTGTTGTAAAATAACGTCTTTATATACAAAATATACACAATAGTCTCTTGGATAATTCCCAATCCCTGCTTCTATCAAACTGGTAGCAGAACGGAAGTTTCTTAAATTGAATTATTCTCGTAAGCAATAACAAGAAATTTGGCTGGCTGCAGCTCGCTGCTTCGAACAGAGTTCTAAGTTCGTTAGAATTCTAGTCAACTTGATTCTTGTTTTCTGGAATGTCACGGAAATTGCCGAAGTGCTAGGCTATGGGTTGGTTGACGTAGTTCATCTTCGGAAACGGAATCAAGGTGGATTTCTTGTTCCGACTTAGATACCTCTCACCTAAAACTGATGATTTAGCAAATTTCATACTTTGTCTGCAAAGTCTCTTCAAGTCTGTCGCTTAACTCTGGTTTGTTGATTGGCGACAGGCTTATCTACGGTCAGCACCCAACAGCATGGCAATCATCTCTGTCTTCTTCAGCTGGGAACTGTCTTTGACAGGCAGCGATTTTCTATGGTTGGCACCCAATTGTGTGGCAATTATGTCTTTATCATTACGTCTCTGGACCAGGAACTCGAACTCTCTGCCACTTGAGCTGCAACTCAACTGAAAACTGCATTCAGTTGGTGATCTCAAAACTGTTTGCCTTTAACTCTGGTTGGTCGGCACCCAACTTCATTGTTACATCTCTGAGCTGGTAACTGCGAACTGCCTCGAACCGCCGCTGACCTGAACTCCAACTTCCTGACTAAAACTTCTGACTGGAAGTTCAACTCAAAACTGTCTGCAAAAATTGCTTCTCATTTGTCTTTAATTCTGGTTGGCCGACAGGCTCTTCAGTTGGCGCCCATCTTTGTTGTTGCATCTCTGGGCTGAGAGCTAACTGGAATTCAACTGGCAGCTTCCATCCAACTGATACTGGAACTTCACTGAAGTGATTTTGGTCCCTCAGGACCCTGTATTTATGCGCATGCCATGGTGTAGGGCTGACGGTCACTGGGTGTCTAACCCCTCATCTCGATGTCCAATAGAATGCTGAGGGTTTTTTTTTTTTTGTTTTTTTAACCATATCGCCCTGAGCAAGGCAGTAACGCCACTGATATGCAGGGGGCTACGTAAGAGTGAAAAGATTGGAAAAGAGAAAGCCGAAAACCACATCCTAAACAGGGAACAAGGGATGAGCCTCTTCACCTGTTCAATAGATGTGGGTGGAGTGTCAACCGGGCGATAGTTTAGTCTATCTACTCCAATTGAAAAAAAAAAAAAAAAAAAAAAGAAAAAGCTGCTACTTGTTGTTGCCTCTGGTTTACCCAGTGGGGTTAGTCTCCTTTCCATGACGTCAATTGTTGATAGTCTCCCCTTTTCGGCGGCACGCTGGTTCACAGGACCAGTGAGATTCTTCTCAGTCTTATGATGTCATTTTCCCATACCCCTTTTCTGGGCTGGACTTAATCAGCAAATTTTCTTTCTCAGAATTTTCTCTCTCATGAAACAATTTTGGGGATTTTTCTTAAACAATCGCTATTAACCTTTTTGAACTGGCTTTGCCCAAAACAAGTTGACAAGGGTCCATTGACATTGTTACTTAGATAAGAATTTTTCACACCTGTGTTTTTAATATCCATTTCTGAGTCAGCCACGAAAAGTGTTTTTGTTATCTGGTCTACCCTGATATCAAGTAAAAATGTCTTCTCTAAATTACTTCAACTCAGAATCAGATATTTGTTATCTTAATTCTTTTCACAATTTATGCTAGCAAGACAATTGGATACAATAATAATAAAAAAAATCTTTTTCAGCTATTACTAATGCCCAGTGAAAAAATAACAATTGAATTTATCTCTTTCGGGTTTAAAATGACAATTGTTAAGTTCCCACGGATGGCAGAAACCAGCGTCCATTGTCTGTGGCACTTACCGACATTAAAACATATCTAAGTCTTCTTTTTCTCCTTTCTCCGATTTAAAATAACAGAGGAATACCATTTATTTTTTTTTTTGTTTTCTTTTCCTTCACCCCTATTCGGAGAATAAAGAAAAAAAATGTCTTTTAGTACGTTTTCCTCTTATAGTAATTAGAGGACTTTCCAGTAGTAGTTAATAAAATTAATTACCTGTTTTCCTTTGCTCATATTCAGAGGATAAAGAAAATTTCTCTTAGTACGTTTTCTTCTGATCTATAATAGCAATTTCCAGTTATAGTTAATTATCAATTAATAAAATTAATTACCTCTGCTCTACACCAAAATATTGTTAGAAATGTACACTTGTTTTATTACCTACTTTTGGTCAAAATTTTATTGTTAATAAGCAAAAATGTAGTGCGTCTTATTTCTACCACTGTATATTCCTCATTCCCCAACAGAAAATTGGGCTCCTTTGACCACTGCCTCCAAGGACATGCTAATAGTAGCAGTCACTTTTAAGATAATGTGATATGGTTAGAATTGTTTTCCTTCTATTAGACTGGTTGCCAACCAAGGCCACAGAACTTACTATCCTGCTATTTTACCCATAGCTGGGGGGAAAGAATACATTTATTCATATCTTTCCCAGAGCATTAGCATGTAAGTGAGTTTATGTATTTTGGATTGCACCAGAAAATACCCAAGAGCCATGCTCTATTGTAGCAAGTGTCAGAGCTGACAAAGAATAGGGTAGTGATACAGCATCTGGGCTGGTGCTGCCAAATCCTCAGTGCCCGGCCTGGGCAAAGTTCAAAGATTCCTACGCGGACGAGGTATCATTCTCCATCCTCCCATTGACGAAACGTCACCAGCCTCTTGCTGCCTCCATAACTATTACATTACTTAACACCACCAGTTCAAACCTTCACTCACAGCTAGGACCCACCCTGCCATGTTTAGTGGCAGGCCATCCTCATTCCCTTGGTGACCAGTCTATAAAAAGCAAGCTTTGCTCAAGACCGCTTATTCCCCACAGAACAGTCACCCAAGAGGATGCTTCCCAGACAGCTACAATCCTCATTTCTCTAAGTTCAAGGTCAACCAATATCTATCATACACATTGTTATGGAGTTGCAGCCAGTTTATGCCGGAAGTAAGACATGGAACACAGGAGGTAGGTTCAAAAAGTGTATTAGTATAACAAGAAACAAGATATTCAAAGAAAGCGTTAGTAATAAGTAAGTCCGAAGGTATTATTACACTGCCTGACTAGTAGCTGTCATTAACTGCTGTACTTGACCACTCTCTGGACTATTGTTTGACTGCTCGTAACCAACTGCTCGAGTTGACTGCTCTCTAGAAAGTCACGCATGTAAAATTATATAAATCCAGAGGAAGAGTTCATTCCTCGCAGGAGGGCACCATAACACTCATCCCTATAATACTTATTTCCCACTATCTTAAGTGGCTCTTATGCCTTAAACCATCAATATAAATATTATTAGAAGAGCATGTCTGTTACACTGATAGACTAGACTTTAACAGATAACGAATAATTCGAGTAAGTTCAGTCAGATTTTCATTTAAGATAATTTTAATTATTGAACAATTTGCACATGAGGAAAAATAAATAAAAAATTCGAAAAAAATAAATAAAATAGAAAAAAAAATTCAGAAATCAATGATGAAAGCAAAATTTCAAACTAAGTACGATAATTGTAAAAAGCCAGGCATTGATTTTTTTTATTATACTGCGTATGAATAAATGAAAAAAAAAAAAAAAAAAAAATATATATATATATATATATATATATATATATATATTTGAAATTCAATATTTTTCTCTCCTGAAAAAGAAAATGTTGCCGATTAGGAAACGATAAAAAAAAAAATGAAAATCTACAAAAAATTTCCTGTAAGAAGCCCCCACATCTATGGCCACTTAGAGAGAGGAAGAGAGAAATAAAAAGAGAGAGAGAGACAGGAAAAGAGAGAGAGTAGAAATAAACAGAGAGGAGGAGGGACAGGAAGAGAGAGAGAGAGAGAAGAAAAATAGAGAAAGTGGACGTAATTCTTAGTATCTTGATTTGACGAACATGACCAACAAAAATGATAGTTTTTAAAAAGTCACGAATAAAGTTTATTACTTTTAAAGTTGATCGCCTCAATCCGGGAAAGTGCTTGGTAGCCTTGCTGACTTTGTGGAGTCAATCGGGAAAGTTTTTATTCAATTATTCAGTCCTTTCAACGCATTTATGACCAATTACAAAAGAAATAAAAAGAGTCAGCGAGATCTTTTCTCTCTCGTCATTTGGTAGAAACCAAAAATAGAACGAAACGCGGTTTTTGTTTTAAAAGGCGACACCAATGCGTCAATGGGTTTTTTTTTTATGGGCAAAGAAGAGCAAGACCAGCAGGGACGGAGGGATTTTTAGTAAGTGAAATCACACGGGAGAATATAGAACGAAAATTCTTCAAATTCTTTTTCATGGAAAGAATTTAAAGATCCACTTTCGTTATGCAGTGACATTCTCGAATATTTTAGTTTTTAGTTAAAGAAAGTGAAAAGTCTTGAGCAATAAAAAAAAAGAACTGAACGGGAGAGATTGACAGAAAAGAAGACCTTCAGGGCGGACAGCATGGTTTTTTGGGGTTTTTTTTAATGGGGAAACAAAGAAAGCAAAAATATTGTAGTTAAAGTTTAAATAGGCTTTTAAAAAAATCGGTTACAGACTTTTTTCACTTGAAATTAAATGGATTTTTTTTCAAGTCGCTGCGAGGAAGAAATAGGCAAATATTGTGTCGCAAATTGTGAATAGAAATTTGTTACAAAGGTTTTAATTCTAAAGATGATAAAATGAACCGATTACCCCAACTTGTAATAGTTAACAAGTGTCAGAGCTTAAAAAAATTCCAGACAACTGTTAGAGAGAGGAAAATAAAATTTTAAAAAAGGGCTTATTTAAATAAGGGGGGGGGGGATACTAAGTTATCACGAAATCAATTTTGAAAGTTTTTAAATAAAAGTTTTTAAATGGGGAACAAGAAAGTTTTTGTTTGTTTAGTAGCAACATTCTGGAAAATAAATTCCAAAGATTCGACAAGTTTGAAAGTGAATGAACATTTAAGAATTGTTTTAAATTAAATATGGAAAAAAAAAAAAAAAAAAAAAAATACAATTTCGCAACGTTAATTACGTTCTCATTTTTAGACATTAAAAAACACACAAACTGATAAAGGAATTGTCTTCATGTACTCACCCTCAAAAACACGGAATGATTAGGATGTAACTATTTAAAAGTTGTAGAACCGGAGTGTCGAAAGGGTAATTAATTACGAAGTAAAATTAGTGAGTAAACACATCGAAGCCTCAGTTCAACAATTTGTTGATTTCATGAATCCAAGACCCCCCCCCCCCCAACACTTACCCCAGTAATTTTCCTTACTTTCGTTCGAAGAAGAAAAAAAAAAAAACTATTCATTAACGACAAATCTGGTTATTTAACAAAAAGACTTGTAACAAAACCCTTCGATTTCTTAAACAATTTAACAATGGTTTATGACCTCACCCAAAAACATTGGAAGAAAATTCCGGATGGTTCTAGAAAAGAAAATTCATTTGAAACTTTAAAGAGAAAAACTTGCAAAGCGACAATTTTTTTTTTAAATGTCGAAAAACTATGACAAAGTTTTTTTTTTTTTGCTGCAGTGTCGTGTGTAAAATAAAAGTGGTTGTGAGAATAACCAGATACAAATTAATTATTTTCGGGTTAAAGTTCGAATAAGCGCAGCATTTTAGATTAATTTGTCTTAATTAAACGTAACAAATAAGTCTGAGTAATAATAGCATTTCCAAGTGAAACGAATAACAAAAGAAAACCCATCACGTTTTATTTTTAACGAAGCCTCATTCTTCATTTAGAGTGAAAATATTTGGTCACGTCACACTATTTCTTGGCCTTAGTCATAAAACTGTTTTCAATTAAGACGTATTTAATCATGTAATAAGGAATTCAATAGACTAGAATCCTTATAAAAAGAAAAAAAAAGGTAGTTCTTTCTTTACTTTTATGGGTCACGTTAAGGATTTTAAAAGAAACCTGTTTTTTTGTTTTGTTTTTAGAAAACAAGAAATCGACACATGTAGTTTTTTTTCAGCAAAGAAAAGACAACGAAATAGAAATTAAAAGTTTTTAAAAAATACTTTGGTAGCAAAAGAAGAAAAAAAACAGGTGGTTAATAAAAAAAAATTACGTTTCGTTTACCAACGAGAACAAATATTTTTTTTTTTACAAAGTGATAAACTAGAAAAAAAAGTAAGAAAAAGTAACTAACTGTATTTTTGGTGGGGTTGTCTCCAAACTGGTAGTAATCCCGGAATTTTTTGGTAAATAGCCAATCTTTTCTTTCTTATAAAAATAAAAATATATATATATATATATATATATATTTTTTTTTTAACTAAGGTTAATGGTTTAAAAAATTGGTAGCACTCATTTAATGAGTGCTGGTTTAAAAAAAAAAAGTTATCTCGGTACAAACATTTCAGAGCTTGTTAGTGATACCTACTTTTCAGGGTATGTCAGTAGCCAAAATCACTTTGACGGCATCAGAAGAGACGTGTGAAATTTTGGGTTGATTTTTTTTTTTCTCGTTAATACTCACTACAGCGGCCACTGATTAGACAGACTACATTGGCTGACTACACACCATAGACTCGCATATGCGTGTGTCTAGCTAACGTTTAATATTCCTCTTTAAAAACGTGACTACTATGGTCTAAGATAGGGGCGGCTACATATTATCTACGATTTTTTCCTCTTTCTTTTTCTTCAATAGCAATTTACACAAGCAAAAGTAATTCTGAAATTAAAAAAATAATTAATTAATAAACCAATGTATTTTTCAGTCGGGTTTTTGGGTTTGATTTTTTTGTTTACTGTGGACAAATCCGTGTCGTGTTTTTCGTAAAAAAAAAAAAACCAGTTGTGTTTTTAAATGTTTTTCGACGTATAGCATAGTCAGGCACATGGCCACTATACTAGAGCTCTGATGAACGTAGGTAACTATATAACCAGCGAGAACAGCACAGCTGTCGGAAGGCAAGCACTCCGGGTAGGTAATTAAACTTAGTCTGACACAGGGTTTCAATATAGGAGCACCCATTATCGAACTATATATACACGGTCACGTCGGTCAGTGTCTACTCTAATGTAGACATGAAACTTCTTATAAATAGCTGGCACCCAGTGAGGATCAACATACTTGGATTATCACAAGGAGCTCTTCCTGTGCCAAACGAAGCCAGTTGCTTTGTGTGTCTAGTTTCTCTCATAAATGATTTAGCTGGGGAAAAGAGACGGATTTATGATAAATTCGTCTCTTTTCCCCAGCTATGGGTTAAATAGCAGGACAGACTGTGCCCTAGAGCCTTGGCTGGCAACCGTTCCTAGAGGAGGACAACTCTGAATTTAAAATCTCCAACTATGGGTTAAATAGTTTCACTAACCCTCCATTAATCTATCGTGGTGAGTATGGCTACATCCTTGAAAACGTAATTAATCAGGGAGGGGTTCCTACAACAGAGGTTTCTGGGTTTTAAGTTTCTCTCAGTTCACTGTTCCATACTTGCCTAGTACTCTCAGTTTTGTGGCCTTGTGCCAAACAATGTTGAGTTTACATTATTTACATTGTTTGAACTGTTGTCCTTATCTTTGTTGCCATATTCACGAGTTTCGGCCGTTGTACACCCCCCGGTCTTCTTCAGGATCTGTCTATATTTGTAAGATAAGATATTGCAATTATTCACACAGTCAAGACTGTTGTCCGTTTTGTTGCCATATTGATGACGTTTCGGCCGTTGTACACCCCTCCCCTCTCTTCTTCAGGATCTGTCTATATTTGTAAGATAAGATATTGCAATTATTCACACAGTCAAGACTGTTGTCCGTTTTGTTGCCATATTGATGACGTTTCGGCCGTTGTACACCCCTCTGTCTTCTTCAGGATCTGTCTGTAATTCTAAGATGACTTATTGTAATTATTTACATTATCCGGACTGTTGTCCTATTTGTTACCATATTCATGACGTTTCGGCCGTTGTACGATCCTTCTTCATGTGATTGGAATTTTGAACTGAACACTTTATTTAATACTCTGGGTTACATTGTTCTCGTTCCATGAGTCATGTTGCTTCCAAATGCCACCATTTAATTCAACACTGAATTTTTTGTTCACCTCTGCTATAGTCAGGTATTGAACTCACAACTCTTTATCCAGATCCAACCAACGCATTTATCCACTGGACCATATGTCTTTGAGGACTCATGAAACGAGAACAATCTACACCAGTAAACGAAATAAAGGGTTATGCCAATCACCTGAAGAAGGCCGAAACGTACAACGGACGAAACGTCATTTATATAGCAATAAAGATGAGGACAACAGTCCGAACAATGTAAATAGTGTAAATAATTACAATACCTCATCTTAGAAATATAGACAAATATTGAAGGTGAATATGGCAATCGGTTAGACATCCGATTGCTTTTAGCCAGGATTGAAACCCGACCGAATGTGCGTCAGTCGGTTGATGGAGAATAACCGATTGACGCACATTCGGTCGGGTTTCAATCTTAGCTAAAAGCAATCGGATGTCTAACCGATTGCCATATTCACCTTCAATATCAGCTTATATTTTTTAGTGTAATTATTTAGGATGTGCGTTGTGGTACAGTGGATATCGGCTCGGAACGAGAAACCGGGGAACCGAGTTCGAATTCCAGTTGAATCCATTGTATTCACTTACGCGCAAATACCCTTGAGAAAGGTATTAATCCGTCTCTTCCCTCCAGTTATGGGTTAAATAGCAGGACAGATTGGGTTCTATAGCCTTAATCGGCAACCAGTCTACCGCAGAAAGCATTGACAACCTACTGCGGGATAATCTTCTGCCCAGTCAGTCATGTCTCTTTCGAGACATGATCGCCCAAGCATGTATCACGTATGGCACTTAACTGACTGATTGTAATTATTTACACTATTAGCGTTTGCTATACAATGTAAACATACGCCAGTAGTTAGAATGTTCTAAATCATTACTGAATGAACGATGGGTAGATGCTAAAGTAGCTAGTGTTTTTTCACAGTCTACCATTCTTTCAGATTGCTCAATCAGGTTGTGAGAGCGTAAATAGTCATCCGCAGACAGATCTGTTTCGCTGTATCACAGCTCATCAGTACGGTTAGCTTTTTAACCAGTATTGAAACCTGGCCGAATCGGCGTTAGTCGGCGATTCTACCTCTGAGCTATTGGCGCTCGGTAGAAGTGATATACCATGTAAACATACGCCATTAGTTAGAGTGTTCCAATTTATTACTGAATGCACGATGAAAGATATATATATATATATATATATATATATATATGCGTGCGTATGTTGATTTTCTCAGTGCCGCTTAGATGTGGCACAAGGCCGAAAGTATAGGGGTACCCAATGAGGGTTGAATTTACAACTCAGTTTAATAGGTTCTAGCGAGACAAGCTTGTTAATCATTACCCCACGCCGAGCTACCCATATGTGTGTTCGCTTTGTAAGTTGAAGGAAAAATTGGCGAATATTTACAATATTTTTCAAGATAATAATGACAAGGAGAACGTTGTTAAACTTACGGTGGAATGGTAATTTTCTAAGCTTAGCTTAGATGTGGCACAAAGTCGAAAGTATGGGGCACCCAGCGAGGATCGAAGTCATATTTCGGTCTTAATTGTTCTAGCGAGTCAAACTTATTAACCATCTGATCTTTGTCCAGTTTATTTAAAATTACTATGGTTGGGCGGGTTTGGATATCAACGTGCTGTTCTTCTGATAAGCTACGTGGTTGTATTTAATATTGTTTCAATGTCCTCAGCTTTCGCTAAGGATGGTTTGCCCTACCTTCAGAGTTTAGTAAAACTAACTTTATGACACGTGGAGACTTTCTTTGTTATAAATATGCTTGCATAAATTAGAATTCAGTTTTTTGTCTTTTCGGTAAACATTTCACTCGGGGTCATTGCTTTTTACACAACTTAATTCTCACATCTTTCGTATAATTAATAACTCAACATTTCACATATTTTATTTAAAAACCTTCTAATAATAATCTCACGCATTTTTAAGTAAATTAGGCACACACAAACAAAGGAACAGAGATATGTTAATAGGAGTTATAGCACAGCTCTCTCGTTTGCTGACTGCTAGAAAATTATGTGCATTCATGAAAAAACGTTAATACGTGACAGTTTCGCTAAGTATGCAATTTCTGGTTTTCTTTTATACTGACGTAATTTGTTCTGTGTTGAAAAAACTAAAAGAATTTTTGTGGGATTTCGTTTCGCGAGGACATTTGTCATTCTTTTTTTTTCAATTTGAAAAGAAACAAGCACATAAAAAAACAACATTTATTTTAAAGTTGTAGAGCTGTGTTTGAACATTGTTTATTTCTTCGCTTTTCATAGGCTTTTTCTTTATATATGTGTGTGTACATGTATGTGAGTTTTTGTTTCATTGAATATATATATATATATATATTAAAAAAGGATTAATTCAATGATGTTGAATGACCATTTCGATATGAAGATCCCCACGGGGGATAACACATCACCTCAGCAACAGAAAAATCCTTTCAGAAACTGGAGAAAAATCGGTCTAATTTTCCTTTTTAAATAGATTTGCAAAGAAATTAAAAAAGAAAATAAAAAAGAAAAAAAAAAAGAAAAAAGAAAAGAAAAAGAAAAAGATAAAACAAAATAAAAACAAATAAACAAGAAAAGAAAAAAATGACATCGTCTGGGTTCGCAAAAGAAGGAAAGAGAATTGTAACTAAAAATTAACAGACGGCCGTGTTGAAATTGATGTAAGGTTAAGCAACACGGAAAAAAGGTGGGAGATAAGAGAAATATTTTATTTTATTTTATCTTTTTCTTTTTTTCTTTTCTTTTTTCTTTTTTCTTTTTTTCTTTTTCTTTTTTAATTTCTTTGCAAATCTATTTAAAAAGGAAAATTAGACTGATTTTTCTCCAGCTTCTGAAAGGATTTTTCTGTTGCTGAGGTGATGTGTTGTCCCCCGTGGGGATCTTCATATCGAAATGGTCATTCAACATCATTGAATTAATCCTTTTTTAATATATATTTGCTCTGTAATATTTTATTACATGGAGCTCTCTTCCTGTATCATTTTTTAATATTAAAATAAAATTTTTAATATTAATTAGGATCGGGTTTTTTTGGAATTTACCTTCCTGCTTTTTTTCCCTTGGATTAAAGTATCTGAATTAATGTATATATATATATTAAGTCTACTTATTTTTATACCAATAAAAAAATCTCATAAGTACTAATATATTCCCCATTGATCCTAATAATAATAATAAAGTAACTACATATTCTACTAAATTTAGCACAACCAACGTAATTACACTCAATGTCTCTTCTCCGCCAACTAACGTTTTTGGAAAAGAGCAACATTGTATGTCAGTTTAAATGTCCTTTGAAGATTTTATCTCTGACAAAAAAATAAGTACATTTTTTTTTTTTTTAATCATTTCACCCCAAGCAAGGCGATAACGCCACTGATGCGCAGGGGGCTACGTAAGGGTAAAAAGAATGGAAAAGAGAAAGCCGGAAACCACATCATAAACAGGGAACAAGGGATACGCCTCTTCACCTGTTCAGTAGACGTGGGTGGAGTGTGAACTGGGCGATAGTTTAGTCTATCTACTCCAATTGGAAAAAAAAATAAAAAAAAAAATAAATAAAAGAGTGAAAAGAGTGGAAAAGAGAAAACCGGAAACCGCATCCTAAACAGGAAACAAGGGATGAGCCTCTTCACCTGTTCAATAGATGTGGGTGGAGTGTGAACCGGGCGATAGTTTCACACTCCACCCACATCTATTGAACAGGTGAAGAGGCTCATATGTTGGTTTGACAACTATAACATCATCAAGAAGTCTTACACTTCATTTGTCGGATACAAGTTCTACTGAGCAGCATTTAAAAACACATTCATGTCCACCTTTACAATTAAGGTAAACACTTGTTTGACAATACCAATATACTACACCATGAAAATAAAATAAAAAAATTAAAATCCTCAAGGACCTTTATATCAATATCAGCATCAGCCAGCTAACACTCAACAAAATTTATTACAAATATATTAACAGCTTATTAAAGAGCATATAAAATTCAATACCGTCATGCATTTCTATCAATTACCGATCAGCAGATTGTTGTAACTCTAAAAAGATAATGTGTGAGTTGTCACCAAAACGGAGGTTGGGGATAAAAGCATATCAACAAATACAAGACTCACACGCTGCGTGAAGTAGATACACTGCTAGTCACTTATAATCACTCTCTCGACTAACACATTACTCAATAAGTCCCGGGCCTGACATATAGCTGGCGTTACTAATAAAAGATTCATATGATTTTTATGAAGTACTAACCTTCACGTGACAAAATTTGTGCCCAATCGGATTATTAGTTTACAAATTACAGTTATTTAAGTGAAGCTACTGCTGCAAATTTTTAAAACAATGGAAAAATCTGAATTTCATGTGTTGATAAAACATTGCTTTCTGATGAAAAAATTCCTGTTCAAGCAAAGCAATGGCTTGTTAAGTGTTATTTCGACTCTGCTCCGTCAGAGACAATGTTTAAGAGGTAGTATGCTGACTTTAAATGTGGTCGTACAGGCACAAATGGTGCTGAACGCTCAAAATCAGCTGCTCTGCTGGAACACACACACACACACACACACACACACACACACACACACACAATCCACAAACACGTTTTGGCCGATCGTAAAATGAAGTTACGTGAGATAGCAGAGGAGCTGAACATATCAAAAGGCAGTGTATTCAACATTTTGCATGAACGTTTGTCAATGAGAAAGATGTGTTCAAAGTGGGGGCCGCGTTTGCTCACAGTCGATCAAAAACAACAACACATCGACGATTCAGAGCGTTGTTTGCAATTGTTTCAACGCAACACGAAAGAGTTTTTGCGTAAATATGTGACGATGGATGAAACATGGGTTCACCACTTCACTTCACTCTGGAATCAAATCGGCAGTCAGCTGAGTGAACAGCAGCAGGTGAAAGTCGTCCAAAGCGACCAAAGACGCAAACATCAGCAGGCAAGGTTTTGGCTTCCATATTTTTGGATGCGCAAGGTTCATCGATTACCTTGATAAAGGAAGAACCATCCATAGTGAGTATTATATAGCCTTATTGGTGCGTTTGAAGCAAGAAATCGCAAAAAAAACACGGCCACAAATGAAGAAGAAAAGTGATATTTCACCAAGATGACGCACCGTGTCACAAGTCAATCACAACGATGGCAAAACTTATACTTCGAATTGCTTCCGCATCCACCCTATTCTTCAGAATGGCCCATAGCAACTACTGGCTGTTTGTAGATCTCAAAAGAATTCTCTAGGGAAAGAGATTTGGCTCTAATCAAGAAGTGATATCGAAACTGAGGCGTATTTTGAGGCCAAAGACAAATCGTTTTTCAAAAAGGTGTCGAATTGTTAGAGAAGCATTGGAATCAGTGCATCACATTAGAAGACTATGTTTATGAATAAAGTCGAATTTTGCCTAAAAGTTGTTGTTTTATTTGTTAGGCGCGAAATTTATTAGGTAATGTGTTGTTTACTCTTTACTCCTATCGTGTCCACGTATTTAAGAGGATAGAAATATCTCATTCCTGTATATAGGTATATATTCAACACAGATCGTACACAGGGTCAAGCCATTTCGCCGCTTGAGTGATTTAGTATAAACTGCTACATGATTCCGCGAGTGGACAGTAAGGCCTGCTTTACTGGGTTCAACAATGCCACGGTGTCGAGTAAGGATACCTTTGAGAGGCGCAACATGCAGTCAACTTTCTTTAATATTTACCCGCAGCTTATCCCGATGTCGTTCTCTCTCAAACCTTTTTATAGATGAGAAGAACAGAGGATTTGTTTTCCGAGGGTTGTCTTTGAAACGGAAGAGGGGCTTTCTAACTAACCTGCTAGTTGAAAGCTGGTCAAAGAGGAGTTAATCGCTCATATGAGAAAGATGTCCTGCCCACCGGAGTTGGATTTTTATTAGAAAAATAGCCATGTTGTCTTTAGTCAGAATTTCACTGTTTTCTAATACGTCTAGTTTTCTGTTTTATTTATTTATTTATTTATTTTTAATCGTTTCACCCCGAGCAAGGCGGTAACGCCACTGATGTGCAGGGGGCTACGTAATAGTGAAAAGATTGGAAAAGAGAAAGCCGGAAACCACATCCTAAACAGGGAACAAGGGATGAGCCTCTTAACCTGTTTAATAGACGTGGGTGGAGTGTGAACCGGGCGATAGATAGATCTATCTACTCCAATTAGATAGCTCTTAATATGGCTGATTGCTTGTTGGCTATCTGTTTGGGTTTGTTGTGTTGATAGTGAGGTCCATTCTCTTTCTGTGCTTACAGGTCATTTTCACATCCTAATGGTTGAATGGGCAGTCAGCCATGTTTTCTCATAGCCTCTATAGTTAGCATGTGCCTGTCAAGTGTTTCTCTCTATGTTCAGCTTCTCTTATAGCCTATATAAGAGAAACACACGAACATAGTTATAGACACTTGTGACAAACAAGAGTTGTGTCGATAATGGCCAGCACTCTGGTATGTTTGTGTTTTATCTAAAATTGTTTTTGTGAGGAGAGCGCAGCATGTGTTTGACTTCGCTAAAAAAGAAATTGGTGCGTAGTTAAAGATGTTTTGTAATGACTGTATAAATTTGGCTTTAATTTTTTATCTCGATGTGTAAATTGTGTTTTAGTTATTTGGTAGCGAAATTTGTTTTCTGCTACAGCAGCGGTTGGCAACCCTCATCCCATGGGCCACATCCAGCCATCAAGTGTCAATCTTGTCCAGCCCGCTACCTTACTCTGGACACAATATAAATATAGGTAAACTGAACCAAAGTGACAGTTGATAGTCTGGAATATAGTGTGTCAAAATTAAAAAAATTATTTTTTATTACCTGGAGAAAGTGTTTTACTTTTATTTTTTTATTTCCGCGCAAATACAATATTCGTGGAAGACATCAAGTTGATTGATGTGTCGTCGAATGAAGAATGTCGCAATCTGCAAATTAACCCAAGTTCCCGTTTAAGGTCAACATGTGTCACGCAAACCCACTCTGCCTACTTTAGCTTTAATATAAGCGACAGTCTTGATACTTTGGGATCAGACCTCGTCTACCGGTATCCCAGAATGAACAATCGATTTCATTGAACCGGACGATTATTTTTTTAAACTCCCTTTTTTTCCCGTGAACCATGTTTAACGTAAATCAGAAACGTATAAATTTCTCATTTTCTTTAGTTAGTCAGTTAAGTGTCATACGTGATACACGCTTTGGGCGATCATGTCTCGAAAGAGACATGACTGAATGGACAGAAGATTATACCGCAGTAGGTTGCCATTACTTTCTGCAGTAGACCGGTTGCCAGCCAAGGCTATAGAACCAAGTCTGTTCTGTTATTTAGCCCATAACTTGAGGGAAGAGACGGATTAATTTTTTTTTTTTAATCATATCACCCCGAGCAAGGCGGTAACGCCACTGATGTGCAGGGGGCTACGTAAAAGTGAAAAGATTGGAAAAGAGAAAGCCGGAAATCCACATCCTAGAGGGAACAAGGGATGAGCCTCTTAACCTGTACAATAGACGTGGGTGGAGTGTGAACCGGGCGATAGTTTAGTCTATCTACTCCAATTGAAAAAAAAATAAAAATAAAAACTAAGAAAAAGAAAAGTGAAAAGATTGGAAAAGAGAAAGCTGGAAAAACCTTTCCCAAGAGTATTTGTGCGTAAGTGAATGCAAGGAATTTAACTGGAATTCAATTTACCATTTTTTTCCTTAATTTTATTCTTATTTCCTTTCCCAATGTTAAAGAAGAATTTGTTGAGGCCAAAGATTTCTTTGCGTTGGGTTTTATAAAAAAACAAAGTTTTATCGTCAAAAAGTCCAAATTTGGGCAGAAATTAAAAAACCCATTCAATCAGCCATGTGGGTGATGACTCTTAAAATGCTTAAAAAAAAACCAAGGATAGATTTGAAATCCAGACGGAACAAATTTGGGAAATTTTCAATCAAGTTTTGACGCAAAATTTATGTTTTTGTGCCATAATAAAGGAATAAACATTAAATTGTGTCAGTTTCAAAAATGCCGAATTTGCATTAAAATAGCGACGTGCGATGGATGAATTGTCATCTACATGGCACCAAAAATGAAAATGACGCTGTCATCTCATTTGAAAAGACAAACAGCGTGCGATGGATAAATTGTCGTCGAAATGAAGTCAAAATGAAAATAATGCCGGCGTCTCATTTTGACAGATGAAGAGGGTGCGATGGATCAATTGTCGCCTAAATGGCACGGAAATTAAATTAACACCGACATCACTGGAACAGACATACAGGGTGCGATTGATAAATTGTCAGTGTTAATTTAGTTTCGAAGCCATTTAGACGACATTTTGAACAGATATAGAGTGTGCGATGGAAAAATTATCGTCTAAATAGCTCCAAAATGAAATTAACACTGACATATCATTTGAACTTATACAGCATGCGATGGATAAATTGTCGTCTAAATTGCTCTAAAATGAAATTAACAGACATTTGAACATATACAGTATGCGATGTTTAAATTGTCGTCCAAATGGCTCTAAAATGAACACATATCATTTGAACATACAAAGCGTGCGATGGATAAATTGTCGTCTAAATGGCTCCAAAACGAAATTCTGACATATCATTGAACAGATATACAGCGTGCAATGTTTAAATTGTCGTCTAAATGGCTCCAAAATGAAATTAACACTGACATATCATTTGAACATATATGCTTAGTTGCGATGGATTAATAATCGTCTAAATGGCGCCAAAATGAAATTAACAGCGACATGGGGTAATTGTTGTCTAAATGGTGCCAATATAAAATTAGCACTGACATCTCATTTGAACAGATATATTTACCAAAATTACATTAAAAAATCTTAAAATGCTGAAGAGCAAATTTATTCAATGAAATTGTCATTGGTTTCATTCACGTCCCTCAGACGATTTTGAGATCTCTTGCAACTCTTCTGGACTGTTTCCTTGTTTAAGTTGGTGAATGCTGCCATAATTCTGACTTCAGTTCATCTTTGGTGTTACGTAGAGTTTTGTTGGTCACTCGCACAACTGCTCCCCATGCATAATAATCAAGGCGGTTGCGGTCTAGGGATAAAAGCGGACAGATGTAGGGGGTGATGTGGTTGTAGAAATTGTCTGGTAGTATAGATACAAGTCCTATATCACACATCAATCAACTAAAAAAATAGAAACACAGAATAAATTGCACACCCGCAAAATCAAATTCAAACGACAACAACATTTGCGAAAAACCCAAAGTAAAATTACACACCCGCAAAATTGGATCCAAACGACTAGAAGCTTTTTTCTTTTTTTTCACAAGTCAGTGTGAAAAGCGATACTCTGGATCCTGATTGGTTGACAAATCGGGAAATTCAAAATACGTCAATGAAACATTTTTTTCAAAGCTAAAGAAAAAATCGTTCTGGGATCCTCCCACGTGACCAGAATTCAATATTTAAGGATGCCCCCTTACCGGTCATAGTCAGTCAGTCAGTCAAGAGGGTCAGTGAGAGAAAGCAGTCGGTCGATCCGTCACTCAAGCAAGCAGTCGATTTGTCAGTCTGAGAGACAGTCAGCCACGCCAGTCAAGCCCAAAAGGCGCAGTGTCAGATACCCACAGTCCGATAGGCACCGACATCAAAGACCAGTGCCAACAAATTAATCCTTCGTCCACTCAACGAAAGGAAAGAAGAGAAGAAACACCTGCAACAAGACCCCCTTCAACGGCCGTAAAACTTTTCACATCTCTCATCAACCAGAAAGCAGAAGTAACACAGACTTACTAAGTTAAGTAGACTGATTCATCGTTTTACAAACACATTCTACCAATTACTACTATTTCCATTTGACTCTCATTCCCCCTGGGAATTCTCGTTCACACTCCTTTTTGACACGATTTGAAACACTTTCCTTTTACACCTACTTAGCGGCCGATACATAAAAAGGAAAGAAAATTTGTGCTACTACTCTGTTTAATTACAGACTCAAACAGACGCTTTTCTATTCAACCAACATTCACGCAAATCCAACGGACACTTTTTTTATCAAACAAAAGATACACAGAATTGTACAAATTGTTTATATTGTATATATATCGTCAAATACAACATTTTCATATTTTCAAACAATATTTCTTATTGCGTTGTCTTTTCTTGAAATTTGTGATGTATGTTTGTGGACCGGATAGCCCGCATTAAAACTGCCTTTTAATCTGGGTGTTCTGGAATCCTACAACAGCCACAACTGGGTTCTCCTGTATATGTAACATGGTTCAGAGTCCTGTTGCCAAACAAAAGGGTCTTTCATCAGCCACATTTTGACCCAGTGTAGCCCTACTTTCTCAAGGCACTTCATATTGACTTCAATGTTGAATTGAGGCCTTTACCAACAAATTCGGGAGTTTTTTTTTTTAACGATCCGATTGACTTTTTCGAGCTGTTGTACCTTCTTAACAAACTATTAAATTCATCCCTCTCTTTCCGTATTCTCTGTCCGGTCCTTAGATTGACAAACAAACACTTTGAAATGTTAAAATTGGAGCTTAAATGATAAGCAGCTCAGTATGTGGTTTTGCAAATTCTAGCGAAGTGAACTGCGTCATCATGTTGCCCCTTTTCTCACAGACCGTGCCCAACTGACACTACTACACTGTACAGTCGACAAAATCATAAACAAACAACGCTTATAGTCGAAATTAAAATATAAAATAGTGACAATTTATCCATCACACCCCCTCTGTGTGTGTGTGTGTGTGTGTGTGTGTGTGTGTGTGTGTGTGTGTGTGTGTGTGTGTGTGTGTGTGTGTTTGACATCAATACAAGAGAATCTATTTTTAATTCTGGTCACGGTAACGGCTTTAGAGAAAAGAATAAATTTTAGGCAAATAGTGTCTCTAGACGGAAGAAGGTAGAACGCAGACGATTTCTAAACAAAAGAATTTCTTTTTCTAGATTCAAGAAAGCAGACGATATTCAGTCAGAGAGTCAATACTTTGCTACTTTGCAACATCAAAAACAGGCAATGATTTCACCAAGAAACGATTCAGAACGAAAGCTTTGGTGACTTGAAAACTGAAGTTTTTGAAGAAAGTCGAAATTAGATGTGTTTTTAGTGTGTGTGTGTGTTTTATTGTCCTCTTTTTTACAAATGAAAAGGAGGTAACAACTGGTAACATAATATTAACACTATATTTTATGCAACTCCACCAAAAACGCTAGCTGTCGAATTTCTGCCCCCGTCTCTGCCCCCGTCTCAGCCCCCGTCTCATGTCTTTCGCAGATGATAGCCCTTCATTTGTTTCCATCCGTCTTCTAATCAACTCTGACCAATTTCCCACTCCCTGCTGAATAAAAACTGACGCTCGTGCAAATACTTATTCATTACTGTTATTCCCAAGTCCACTTTATTAACGTCCAGGCTATGGGCAAATAATGAACCACCAAACAAACAAAAACAGTTTGAAAATATGAAAATACATTTTTATAAAGCATTAACAGCAAAGATCACAAACCTCCGCCAAGCCAATACCGACATCATCTTAGGGATTAACAAGAGATGATTGTTAAAATACGAATAACTGTAATGAACTTGAATGCATTTTTTTTTAAGCCTTTGGATATCAAATATTAAATTGATATTATAGATAATAATATTTTCATAGAAAAAAAAGTGCTTTCAGATAATGTAATGAAAAAGCAATCTAAGGGAAGTAACTCAGTATTTGGCACTGGAATCGCATGAAAAATATTTGTAAAAAGAAATAAAATAACTAAAATAAAAAAATAAAAAAAGAAGGAAAAATAACACAGAAACTTTATCCTGTAGCTATTGAAACCCAAAATATAAGCACTTTGTGCCAATCATGAGGCCAATCATCCCTGAAAGTTTCATTTAAATCCATCCAGACAAATGGGACCAAATGTAATACATGAGCCTCAAGGTGAAGGCCATAAAAATGAAGACAAGTTTACTGATAACATAAAACGAATTTGAACATTTGAAAAATTTGATAAAAGAAGTGATAGAACTTATCTAAATTCATCTGATATGAGGCATTTACATTACTTACGTTATTTGAACTGCTGTCCTTATCTATATTGTCATATGCACAATTTTTCGGTCATTGTCTATTCCTAACTTAAATAGCTATCTATATCTCAGAGATGAGGTAATGTAATTATTTACAAATATTTACATTGTTCGGACTGTTGTCCTCATCTTTGTTGCCATATTCACATTCAATATCTGTCTATATTTCTCAGATGAGGTATTGTAATTATTTACACTATTTACATTGTTTGGACTGTTGTCCTCATCTTTATTGCCATATTCACCTTCAATATCTGTCTATATTTCTGAGATGAGGTATTGTAATTATTTACACTATTTACATTGTTTGGACTGTTGTCCTCATCTTTGTTGCCATATTCACCTTCAATATCTGTCTATATTTCTGAGATGAGGTATTTTAATTATTTACACTATTTACATTGTTTGGACTGTTGTCCTCATCTTTGTTGCCATATTCACCTTCAATATCTATCTATATTTCTCAGATGAGGTATTGTAATTATTTACACTATTTACATTGTTTGGACTGTTGTCCTCATCTTTGTTGCCATATTCACCTTCAATATCTGTCTATATTTTTGAAATGAGGTATTGTAATTATTTACACTATTTACATTGTTTGGACTGTTGTCCTCATCTTTGCTGCCATATTCACCTTCAATATCTATCTATATTTCTCAGATGAGGTATTGTAATTATTTACACTATTTATATTGTTTGGAAAGTTATCCTCATCTTTGTTGCCAGATTCAACTTCAACATCTCTGTATATTTCTGAGATGAAGTATTGTAATTATTTACATTGTTCAGACTGTTATCCTCATCTTTGTTGCCATATTTGCCTTCAATATCTGTCTATATTTCTCAGATGAGGTATTGTACTTATTTACACTATTTACATTGTTCGGACTGTTGTCCTCATCTTTGTTGCCATATTCACCTTCAATATCTGTCTATATTTCTGAGATGAGGTATTGTAATTATTTACACTATTTACATTGTTCGGACTGTTGTCCTCATCTTTGTTGCCATATTCACCTTCAATATCTGTCTATATTTCTGAGATGAGGTATTGTAATTATTTACACTATTTACATTGTTCGGACTGTTGTCCTCATCTTTGTTGCCATATTCACATTCAATATCTCTCTATATTTCTCAGATGAGGTATTGTAATTATTTACACTATTTACATTGTTTGGACTGTTGTCCTCATCTTTGTTGCCATATTCACCTTCAATATCTGTTTATATTTCTGAGATGAGGTATTGTAATTATTTACACTATTTACATTGTTTGGACTGTTGTCCTCATCTTTGTTGCCATATTCACTTTCAATATCTGTCTATATTTCTGAGATGAGGTATTGTACTTATTTACACTATTTACATTGTTTGGACTGTTGTCCTCATCTTTGTTGCCATATTCACCTTCAATATCTGTCTATATTTCTGAGATGAGGTATTGTAATTATTTACACTATTTACATTGTTTGGACTGTTGTCCTCATCTTTGTTGCCATATTCACCTTCAATATCTGTCTATATTTCTGAGATGAGGTATTGTACTTATTTACACTATTTACATTGTTTGGACTGTTATCCTCATCTTTGTTGCCATATTCACCTTCAATATCTATCTATATTTCTCAGATGAGGTATTGTAATTATTTACACTATTTACATTGTTTGGACTGTTGTCCTCATCTTTGTTGCCATATTCACTTTCAATATCTGCCTATATTTCTCAGATGAGGTATTGTAATTATTTACACTATTTACATTGTTTGGACTGTTGTCCTCATCTTTATTGCCATATTCACCTTCAATATCTATCTATATTTCTCAGATGAGGTATTGTAATTATTTACACTATTTATATTGTTTGGAAAGTTATCCTCATCTTTGTTGCCAGATTCAACTTCAACATCTCTGTATATTTCTGAGATGAAGTATTGTAATTATTTACATTGTTCAGACTGTTATCCTCATCTTTGTTGCCATATTTGCCTTCAATATCTGTCTATATTTCTCAGATGAGGTATTGTACTTATTTACACTATTTACATTGTTCGGACTGTTGTCCTCATCTTTGTTGCCATATTCACCTTCAATATCTGTTTATATTTCTGAGATGAGGTATTGTAATTATTTACACTATTTACATTGTTTGGACTGTTGTCCTCATCTTTGTTGCCATATTCACTTTCAATATCTGCCTATATTTCTCAGATGAGGTATTGTAATTATTTACGCTATTTACATTGTTTGGACTGTTGTCCTCATCTTTGTTGCCATATTCACTTTCAATATCTGCCTATATTTCTCAGATGAGGTATTGTACTTATTTACACTATTTACATTGTTCGGACTGTTGTCCTCATCTTTGTTGCCATATTCACCTTCAATATCTGTTTATATTTCTGAGATGAGGTATTGTAATTATTTACACTATTTACATTGTTCGGACTGTTGTCCTCATCTTTGTTGCCATATTCACCTTCAATATCTGTCTATATTTCTCAGATGCTGTATTTATTGGTAGAATACATGGAAAATAACCCAGAAACTTTATCTTGTAATAGATCGAACCCAAAATCTAATCATTTTGTGCCAGACATGAAACTGATTTCCCTGAAATTGTCATCTGAATCTTTCCAGTGGAGTTTGAGATATCTTGACCAAGGACAGACTGACAAACAGACAATTAGATGAACTCGACAAAAAAAAAATACCTCACCCTTATGTTGTAGGTAACAATCTATATTCATAGTAAAATTGTCAACATTACCATTTTAAAGTGAAATGACTAACAATGCATTTTATATGGGGTTCAAAATATATTTAGATGAAGGCATATAAATGCTTTCAAAATCTTTAGATTTCGATATTATATAACCCATAGAGCTTTTGAGTTTTTGATTTAAACAAAACTAACCAACCAAGCCACTAACCAACTAAATCTATTCATAGCAAAATTGTCTAAAACACAATTTTCAAGCAAAATGGCCACAAATAAAGTAAAACACTGCACCTCCTCGGCTTAACTCTCACAACAGACCTCAAGTGGATTGACTATATAGAATCCATAGCTAAATCCGCTGCTAAGTAAGTGGATTCTCTATGTAGGGCCAAGAAGTTTTTCCCGTCTTAATCTATCCTTCACATATATAAATGTACCATCCGCCCGTGCATTGAATACAGCTGCCATATCTGGTCGGGTGCTCCTGCTATCCACCTAGGGGTCCTTGACAAAATCCAACGGAGAATCTGTAATGTAATAGATCCCAACTTAGCAGATGGGATGCAGTCACTTTCTCACCAGTGCAATGTGGCTTCATTGTGTCTCTTCTACAAATACTTTCACGGCTCCTGCTTTGAGATATATATATATATATATATATATATTCTTTATATGTATATATATATATATATATATATATATATTCTTTATATATATATATATATATATATATTCTTTATATATATAAAGAAACAATAAGAAAGTTTGCCCTTATTGCTTGATGAGACCAATATGGCTGGAAGCTTGGTAGTAAGTAAGTGGTGAACCTTTTGCCTTTTAATATATTGTTGGCACTACATATTCAGTTCTTTTGATTGTGCACGGATAACTTTTTTTAAATAACCAGTACCTCTTTGACTATTGTTTATATATATATATATATATATATATATATATATATATATATATATATATTAAAAAAGGATTAATTCAAAGATGTTGAATGGCCATTTCGATATGAAGATCCCCACGGGGGATAACACATCACCTCAGCAACAGAAAAATCCTTTCAGAAACTGGAGAAAAATTAGTCTACTTTTCCTTTTTAAATAGATTACAAAGAAATTAAAAAATAAAATAAAAATAAAAATAAAAATAAAAAGGAAAAATATAGGAAAAGAAAAAGAAAAAGAAAAAGATAAAATAAAATCAAATAAATAAGAAAAGAAAAAATTGACATCGTCTGGGTTCGCAAAAAAAGAAAGAGAATTGTAACTAAAAATTAACAGACAGCCGTGTTAAATCGGCGTAAGTTTAAGCAACACGGAAAAAAGGTGGTAAGAGAGATAAAAGAAGGAAGGGAGGGAAAAAGAAAAGAAAAGAAAGAAAATTTTAAAAAAATATATTACAGACGCTGGACAAATTCAAAAAACTAATTTCTCCAAAAACGTTGAAGTATTAGAAAAAGGCCTTTACTTAAAAAGGCATAATTATTTATAAAAGGGAATAAAAAGATATAGGATTTAAAATAAAATTATTTTTAAGAAAATTAGCTCATTTGAATTAAACTAAATAAAGATAACACTAGGTAAAAAAATTTACCTTCCTGCTTTTTTCCCTTGGATTGAAGTATCTGAATTAAAAAAAAAAAAAAAAAATATATATATATATATATATATATATATATATATATATATATATATATATGTATGTATATATATATAGTGTAAGAAAGTTATGGGACATGTGACCCACTGTTCATGCATTTACTTTTATAAAGAGTGCTCACTAATAAACACCCATGTTTAAACCTCAAAATAAAAACTGAACAACTTATAAATAAAAGAAAATAAACTCACACAACATTAATAGCAACTTTATTCCATCCACTCGTAGTAGTAAAATAAAAACTATCTACCCTTCCTTAAAAAACCTTACATTCCAATATAAAAATTACCCAGTCAAAACTAAAAAATGACCTGTCCAAAACTAAGCTACTCCGGACCCCTCTCCTAACGCAAGGCTGAAGACTTTGGTAAGTTTGTTGGCTCACTAGGTTAATTTACTGATTCTGCCCTGCTTACGTATTGAGCGCTTTTTTGCTATTGATTACTCATGTCAGGTTTTTTCTTTGGGCTACGTACTGACTCGGTCCAAATCGCTTTGGCTGATGTTCATGTGCTTAGCTCTTTCTTTTTTTACAAGCATTTTTTCCTTCTGCGTCTATACGCAGAGGGTTTTTTGAAACTAGTATAGTGATAAGTTTGCATTCATATATATATATATATATATATATATATATATATATATATATATATATATATATATATATATATAACACTTCTTTTTTATTTCCCTTTATACTTTGCTCACTGCGTAGTATATGTGTTATGTTATTCTCCGAGTGGGACACTTATATATATATATATAGTTTTTGTGTATGTCGTAGTGATATAAATGTCTCTCTGACAACAAAACGTGTTTCTCATTCCTTTTCCTTTCAGCAATTCTGTTTCGTCCGTGGAATATCAGTGTTATTATATCACAGATATGATAATGCCCATGATGGGGGAAATTCGAATGAGAAAAGAAACCTTTCTAGCAATCTCCTGTTAAACTGTTTTAAAGTTGGCGGGAAAAAAACCACCATCACTTATTTCTCAACTCACAAATAACCTGCCTGGGAAAGGGTTAATTCCAAAGTCACACGCTGAATTTTCCTGTATTGTTTAGGATCCTGGGCATGACGGTAAACTGCATCCGGCAGCAAGGCCTCTGATTTGGAGTTTGTAAGGAACATGGAACCACCTTTTAATTGCTGTTGTTCCCAGGTCCACCTTGACCCGTAGTGGTAGCACCTGTTGGGGTCCCAGCTATGGGTAAATAGATAACCCCCAAACTGGTGTCAAAACACCATGAAAGTATAAAAATAGACTTTTATAGAAATATATACATAAAAATAGAAAAATATACGTTTTTGAAGGAAAAATGTTACCAACAATACATTTTTGAAGGAAAAATTTATTCTCAACAAAACATTTCTGAATACAAATTTAGAAGATATTTTCAGTTTTCTAAAATAAAAAAAAAGAATGAAAACAAACATTTTCATTAAAATCTGACTAAACCGAACATCAAAAGAAAACACCTTAAAACCCCACCTTTTTTGGCATTAAATAACTCACAGAGGTGTTGATATGCCGTTAAACAAAACCCAAAAACAGTATTGTTTAGAATTAATAGACTATTCGCTGGGACTGCGATTTTTTTTAATTTGGAGAAGAATTTCTCTATTCTTTTAGGATTTTGGCCTTCATGATTCCAATATTCATTCATTGTTTTCGTGGTGAATTTTTCACGTGAGACGTCAATAAAAAACAAAAAAAGTTGGCCGTTATTTTTTTAATTTTATATTTTGATTTCAGTCTATTTCTGGGAAAATACTTGCGAGTGTGAATTGTCAAAAACAAAACAAAACGAAGCCGTAGGGAGGCGTCGGCATTTTGCAGCCGGCAATCGACAGACGACCGGTCAACAACAAAAGGTGGAGGAGGAGGAGAAGGAAAAGAGAAGGAGGGAAAAGATTAAAAGGCGGAGGAGGAGGAGGAGGAGGAAAAGAGAAGGAGGGAAAAGATTAAAAGGCGGAGGAGGAGGAGGAGGAGGAAAAGAGAAGGAGGGAAAAGATTAAAAGGTGGAGGAGGAGGAGAAGGAAAAGAGAAGGAGGAAAAGATTAAAAGGCGGGGGAGGAGGAGAAGGAAAAGAGAAGGAGGAAAAGATTAAAAGGCGGAGGAGGAGGAGGAGGAAAAGAGAAGGAGGGAAAAGATTAAAAGGCGGAGGAGGAGGAGAAGGAAAAGAGAAGGAGGGAAAAGATTAAAAGGCGGGGGAGGAGGAGAAGGAAAAGAGAAGGAGGGAAAAGATTAAAAGGCGGAGGAGGAGGAGGAGAAGGAAAAGAGAAGGAGGGAAAAGATTAAAAGGCGGAGGAGGAGGAGGAGGAGGAAAAGAGAAGGAGGGAAAAGATTAAAAGGCGGAGGAGGAGGAGAAGGAAAAGAGAAGGAGGGAAAAGATTAAAAGGCGGGGGAGGAGGAGAAGGAAAAGAGAAGGAGGAAAAGATTAAAAGGCGGAGGAGGAGGAGGAGGAAAAGAGAAGGAGGAAAAGATTAAAAGGCGGAGGAGGAGGAGGAAGGAAAAGAGAAGGAGGGAAAAGATTAAAAGGCGGAGGAGGAGGAGGAGGAAAAGAGAAGGAGGGAAAAGATTAAAAGGCGGAGGAGGAGGAGAAGGAAAAGAGAAGGAGGGAAAAGATTAAAAGGCGGAGGAGGAGGAGAAGGAAAAGAGAAGGAGGGAAAAGATTAAAAGGCGGAGGAGGAGGAGAAGGAAAAGAGAAGGAGGAAAAGATTAAAAGGCGGAGGAGGAGGAGGAGGAAAAGAGAAGGAGGGAAAAGATTAAAAGGCGGAGGAGGAGGAGAAGGAAAAGAGAAGGAGGAAAAGATTAAAAGGCGGAGGAGGAGGAGAAGGAAAAGAGAAGGAGGGAAAAGATTAAAAGGCGGAGGAGGAGAAGGAAAAGAGAAGGAGGGAAAAGATTAAAAGGCGGAGGAGGAGGAGAAGGAAAAGAGAAGGAGGGAAAAGATTAAAAGGCGGAGGAGGAGGAGGAGGAAAAGAGAAGGAGGGAAAAGATTAAAAGGCGGAGGAGGAGGAGGAGGAAAAGAGAAGGAGGGAAAAGATTAAAAGGAAGAAAAATGGTTGACATTTGATCCTCGTGACTTTCTTATGTTACCGTGGATATCGAGAAATCGGAGAGCCGAGTTCGAATTCCTGTTGAATTCGTTGCGTTCAGCTATTCGCAATCCGTCTCTTCTCCAGCTATGGGTTAAACAGCAGGACAGATTGAGTTCTATATAGCCTTGGTCGGCAACCAGTCTACCGCTGAAAGTAATGGCAACCTACTGCGTGAAAATCTTCTGCCCAGTCAGTCATGTCACGAAAGAGACATGATCACCCAAGCGTGTATATCTATGGGACTTGAATAACTAGCAAAACAGTGATTAATTTCCAGTTGATTCAAACTTTATAACATGGTAAATAATAAAGATTTCATTGGTTCACAGATTTTGATAATTTAATAAATGTTTATAAATTTATGAAAAAATTGTTTTAACATTTATTTCTTTATAAATTGCTAAATGATTGCCTTTAATGTAATTGTATGAGTTTTTAGAATTTTGTAAATATAAAATTATTTTTGTAAATAAACAGTCTAATAAATTGATTTGTCCCTGAAAGGTATATATATATATATATCATCCGAGGTAATTAAGCGGTTTAGGCAAATGTAACCGGGTAGAACAATCTAGTAAGTCGACGTAATGGACGGTACTCGTCTTATGCAGTAACCTGAGACGTAGGCGTAGTCAGTAGACGTAGAGCTCTAGACGTAGATCTCTAGTTGAAGACCTGTAGACCTCTAGTCGTAGACTTATGGACGTAGACCTCTCTACGTTCTCGCCTTTGTCTGTATTTATGGCTGACACCGACGAATCACATTACTATAAGGGGGAACCAAGGTATATGCATATTCATTGCATAATAAAAAAATACTGTTTAATATTTTGTAGTAAAAGAAAACAGGGCTTGGAAATTTTGACAATCACAAGGCATGTCGAAGGCCAGAGGAAAACAGTGCATGGGCAGAAAAGGATTTCAGAGAGATAACATGAAGACAAAATTTCCTAAAGGTTACAAAAGATATGAAATTGTGAAGATCAATATCCGCCAACGCCCTTAAGAGACACGGGATATAGAAGAAGAAGAAGAAGAAGAAGAAGAAGAAGAAGAAGAAGAAGAAGAAGAATCTTTTCTAAAACATGTGTATCGCTAAACTGAAGAGGATAAGCACTTTTCATACCGCCCTGCAGACAAAGTAACGATATTTACACTACTCCCCCACTGGAGCAAGATGTGACACAAAGTCTTTTTTTAGGTGGGGACCCGACCGCGTACAGACGGGCACAGGGACAAAAATTCCCCAGTCCCATTTACCGCCGGTTAAGCTGGCCCCGGTGACGAGCATCTGGTCCACCCCTCTGCTGCAATGGGGTGGCGCAGCCGAGGGACAGTGTTTCCCCGGACCAGGAATCTATTCGGTGTAATTTTTCTCAGTTGCAACCCTGCCCTCGCGGACGGAGCTACAACTGAGCCGCACTCTGTCTTCGAGGACAGAGACGCGACTGAGAGATGATTCGGGTCCCTACCCGACACAAAAATGTGCCAGGTAAGTAACTGCAGACAACGTAACAGTCGAATCGCTAGAACCTACGCCTGCCATAGACTCCAGATACTCTCATTCTACAGGGAAAGCATATCCACTTTCGTTTAGTGGTTAAGTTTTTTTACGAGAATATTTTACAGCAGACGAAATAATGCTAGTGAAATCGTCCATAAACCAAATAAGAATAACCGATTGATCTGCAATGTAAAATAACATACATTTAATCATTTCACCCCAAGCAAGGCAAGACGGCTACTAATGCGCAGGGGGTTAGATTCAAAGAAAAGACTACGCACAGTGCGTATTGAAAAAATGATAAAAGATGAACGGGGTTCAATAAGAAAGAAGATGGCAACTGTCATTGCATTTAAATTTTTGGAGATTGTAGCTATCAGGGAAGAGAAAAGACTGGGTACAAAGGGAATTGAAGAAAGGATAAAAGATGAACGGGGTTCAATAAGAAAGAAGATGGCAACTGTCATTGCATTTAAATTTTTGGAGATTGTAGCTATCAGGGAAGAGAAAAGACTGGGTACAAAGGGAATTGAAGAAAGGATAAAAGATGAACGGGGTTCAATAAGAAAGAAGATGGCAACTGTCATTGCATTTAAATTTTTGGAGATTGTAGCTATCAGGGAAGAGAAAAGACTGGGTACAAAGGGAATTGAAGAAAGGATAAAAGATGAACGGGATTCAATAAGAAAGAAGATGGCAACTGTCATTGCATTTAAATTTTTGGAGATTGTAGCTATCAGGGAAGAGAAAAGACTGGGTACAAAGGGAATTGAAGAAAGGATAAAAGATGAACGGGATTCAAGAAGATAGAAGATGGCAACTGATGTTGCATTTAAATATTTTGAGATTGTAGCTATCAGGGAAGACAAAAGACCGTGTACAAAGGGTATTGATAAAAGGATAAAAGATGAACAGGATTCAAGAAGATAAAAGATGGCAATTGACGTTGCATTTAAATATTTGGAGGTTGAAGCTTTCAGGGAAGCAAGTAAACGGAAGGGAGTTCCACAATCGGAAATGTGAGAAAAGAAACTGTTGGAGTAGAAAAGGCGATTACAATTAATGCCAGTCTAGTAGCACGCTTAAATTCATGTGGTCAGGACATCAGGGGAAAACTGTTTATCACAGCCGAAGAGGGAAGCCACATTGCGTCTGTGAGAAAGTGACTGAAGAGGAGATGCCATGTCAGGACCGATTGCATTGCCGATAGTTCTTTGGAGTTTGCCGAGAACCTCGAGACGAATAGCAGCATCACCCGGCCAGATATGGCAACAGTATTCAATGCATGAACAAATGGTAGATTTATAGATGTACAAGATGGATTCTGACGAGAATATCGAGACGAAGAGCAGGATCAGCCGACCAGATATGGCAACAGTATTTAATGCCTGGAAGAATGGTATATTTATAAATATGGAAGATGGGTTCTGACAAGGACATCGAGATGAATGTGCAAGTTGTTACTAAACAAAATTGCAACATGAAAGTTTCTTTTCTTTTGTCTATTCTTTGCAACCTAATCAACAAGAATAATTTTTTCACCAACTCACAATACTTTTTCAACCTAAAAGGCTAAAAGGTAAAGCAGTAATGTCGTACACACGCGTAACTGATCATAGCGAGGTTCACTGCCTCCCGATCTTGATACTGAAAATAATATTTATTCTTAAAAGACACGCATTTATTTTTCAACATGATATTATTCTTTGTTAATGCACTTAAACCAGGTATGATTATTAACCACGTAGATCGAGCGTTATGCAGGGAAAATTTCAAATAAATATGTTGCTCAGAAATCAATGCTTTTATCGATAAATCATCGTTCCCTGACGAGTGGACAAAGTAATTCCCGGACGGTCTGCCTACGAAACTCTGAAGCCGTGATGCTGAAGGTAACATCAATCAGCTAGGTGAAAAACCTTTTACTTGAATTATATATATATATATATTTAGTATATCGAGGCAGCAAGTAATTTTCTAAACATATGCTATTATTTATATATATATATATATATATATATATGCTATTAAATATAAGAGACAATGAATGTCTATTATGTTTAATCATGAGCCGTTCTAAACATCGTATTTTGGCTTTAATTTCAGTTGAAAATAAAGACAAAAATTCTCCAACATTTGGATAATTATTTATTGGTTTTCTTCTAAGCAAAATATCATAATACAAACGACCAACACTCAATAAAATCAACTTTAAATCCGGAAATAACATATTACATTGCATTTGACTACATGGTTTTGTTGTCATTTCGCGCTATCCCGCGGTGTGACGTCATAAAACCGCATCGCAAACTTAAGAACAGCGTTTATTATTTTTGGTAATTATTGCCGTTGCCAAGCGGAGTTTTATGTCAACACAAAATAAAATCGTCGGTGATGGTGGATTTTATAATATTTCAGTTTAAACAACCTCTCTGAAGATGGCTCATGTGAGCCGAAAGCTTAGAAGAAAATCAATAAATAATTATCCAAATGTTGGAGAATTTTTGTCTTTATTTTCAACTGAAATTAAAGCAAAAATACGACGTTTAGAACGGCTCATGATTAAACATAATAGACATTCATTGTCTCTTATATTTAATAGCATATATATATATATATATATATATATATATATATATATATATATATATATATATATATATAAATCCAGGTAAAAAAAATCCCAGTAATATAAAGATTTATGTGGATAGTACTAAAAGCTCGCTGAAAAAACGATTTCATCGACACACATTTAATAATAATAAGTACAGAAATAGAACATCCCTATCGAAATATTATTGGTATCTAAAGGCAACAAGTAATGCCGCCACATTAAAATGCGGAATTTAAAAAAAGCTAGAATTTGTAAATCTTTAAACGACTCATGCCCTTTGTGTCAATACGAAAAACTATATATTATCAAATTTCTTAAGAATAAAAATCTATTAAATGAACGTAATGAAATAAAAGTCATATGTAAACATTTCAAAATGTTCACCTTGGAATATGGTTAAAAACACTTTATGTTTATTATCTTGCTTATATCCAATAATATGTTTTTAAAAAATAATAATTTAATAGCTATTAAAATAATTAAAGTGATATTTATTTATTTTTGTAATAATTAAATAAATATCTAAAAGATTGTATTATGATATTAAGAATTGTATTAGAGTATAATAATAATAATGCGTGGTGTAATGGTTAACAAGTTCGTCTCGCTAGAATCATTATAACTGAGTAGTGAGTTCGATCCTCACTGGGTACCCCCTACTTTCAGCCGTGTGTCACGTTTAAGCTACGCTTAGAAAATCACCTTTCTCCAGGTTTGGGGGGTTGGGCACAGGGTTAACAACCCTGCCCCATAAAAGAAAAAAAGTTTGTTATGGAAACAGCAAAAACGCTGCCCTACACACCATTGGGTATAACGGAAAAGTTTATTTTTAATTTTTTACAATAATAATAAAATTTATAAACATTATTGAATAAATAAATGGATATTAAATAATAAAAAATGTTATTTATAAAATAAAGTTCTGAAAAATTAGAATAAAATTCATTCTGAATCGAAATAGATATAGTATAGTTACTCGAAAGTCCCTTTAAGTTAGATCAAAAATATAAAATGTTTTCTTTCTTTCCTTTTTCTTTTTTCTTTCTGTTTTAGAAAATGTTGGGATATGGAGAAAGCTGAAAAAAAATTTTGTAACAATAATAGATACAGCAACGGAAATAGGGCCTAGAAAGGGGTGTTAAAAATTAGGTTGACACTTTGGCCGTTAAGATTGAAAGAAGAAATCCCCCAAAATATAAACTTTTATTCAAATTTAAAGTGAATCTCTATTCTGATTAGTTAAATTGATCACACACATAAATTTTTAAGTCTTCCCATATCTATAAATAACAAATGTATTGTTTCTTATAGTCAAATGAAAATCATTTTCACAACTATGATCTAACATTACCTGATGATGAGAGAGAAATGACGAAATAGAAATTTCCGTGTTGCAATGTATTTTTAATTAAAAAACAAATTTTATTTAATATAAATTTCATTGGTAAACGAGTATTACGCGACCTAGGTTTCTACCATGTGATGTCTTCGGGCGATTTGCAAATATATATATATCACCTTGGGAGTGGACTGATTAATTCCAAGAGGGTCCGTCTACGAAACTCTAGAGTCGGAATGCTGATGGTAGCATCAATCAGCTAAGTGACAAACCTTTTACTTTTATTTAAAAACTGTGCAAAATCTTGGTATATTGACAATATAATAATATTAATAATTGGAAAAGCACTTAATATTTTTATATACTGATGTGAAATATTCATAATGCATGTAAGTTTAGAGAGAATTATACTAACTGCTTCACTTACATGTCTTCTTCTTCTATGTGCCCTGTCCCTTCAGGACGTAGGCGATCATGGATCTCCACGTCTCCCTATTCCTTGTGGCTCTTAGTATGTTTGCTCCTGTTGCTCCTGGCAACCTCCGTTCCGTCATCCACCTGATCAGACTCTGCAGATATGTTATCCGCTGCCTTCCTCTGTCTCTCCTTCCTTCTATCTGACCAGTCAGTATCAGGTTCTCCAGGCTCTCCTTTCTCATTGCATGTCCCAGGAACTTCAGTTGTCTCTTCCTGATGCTCAGTATCAATTTCCTTTTTGTTGCCAGTCTTTCTAACACCTTGTCGTTGCTTGTATGCTCAGTCCACGATATCCGTAGCATCCTTCTGTAGAACCACATTTCGGCCGCTTCCAGTTTTGTCCTCATTTTCGATGATATTGTCCAGCATTCACAGCTGTATTGAAGAACTGACATCACGTAGCAGTCTAGCACTCTTTTCTTAGTTTCTATTGAGATTTTCCCGTGTGTTAGTATTTTGCTCATCTTCTGGAACGCGTCCTTTGCCATGCCAATTCGCCTTCGGATCTCCGTGTCGCACTTTCCATCTCCTGTTAGAACACTTCCTAGGTACTTAAATTCTTGTACTTGTTTGATTCTGTTATTCCCTACCTGTATTTGGGATTTTGGGTTGTATCTTTTGCTGATGACCATGCACTCAGTTTTCTTAAAGTTTATTTGTAGTCCTTTCTTGTCACTCTCCACTGCTACTTTCTGTATGAGGTCTTGTAGTTTCCTTTCCGTGTCCGCAATCAGCACTGTATCGTCCGCATATCTTATGTTGTTCAGGTTGTGGCCTCCAATAACAAATCCTGGCGTGTCATCTAGGGTCCTCAAAATATTCTCGCTGTATAGGTTGAACAAATCCGGTGAAAAGACACATCCTTGTCTTACGCCTTTTTCTATCTTTGTGTATCTACTGAGGTCGTTACCTGTCCGTATGCAGGCCGTTTGCTGCCAGTAAAGTTATTTTTCATTCGGTTTCGCCTTGAGCATTTCGAAGAGTTTGCAATACATATTATTCTCTCTCTCTCTCTCTCTTTCACTTTCTATCCCTATATATATATATATATATAACATAGTGATGATCAACGTATACTGTCTTAATATATATAGGAAAGAATATTAATAAAAAGTTTTGAATTTAAAAATGTACTTTTTTTGGACAGTATTTGTTTATTTTTATTATTGTATTTTATATTTCAGACGGCCCTCGGTCCTACATCAGAAACGAGCGATTTTGAAATTTGAATTAGAAACGTATTTCACGATAGCGTCCGAATATTTGTTTTGTGTTTACATCACGTGGTATCACTTGTTTCTGATGAAGGACCGAGGGCGGTCTGAAATATAAAATACAATAATAAAAATAAACAAATACTGTCCAAAAAAAGTACATTTTAAAATTCAAAACATTTTATTCAGATTCTTTCCTATATATATATATATTGATTGTTTTATTACTTAGTTTTTGGTCATAATAAGATTAGACCAGTACACATTTGTATTAAACGTGTTCAATACAATTATATTGTAGAACATTTGAATATTTTCCATTTGTAAACGAGTTATTACGCGACCTAGGTTTCTACCATGAGTGGTGTCTTCAGGTGATTTTCAGTAACTGATTTTACCGGGTTTTTTTTTTGTTATTTTTTAAGAACGCTCACGTAACGGTGTTTTTTTTTTGTTTTTTTTTTGAACGCTCACGTGGCAGGGAATTTTTGAACGCGCAGTTTTTTTTAAATTACAAGGAATTATGGCGTTTTCATCCATAAATGGTATTTTTTTATGAAATGAAAGAACGGAAATTATGACTAAATGTAACGTCTTTGGGAAATTTAAACTTTATATATATATATATATAAGAAAAAATAAAGCAGACACTTTATTTGATGGTAAATCGGAAGTATGGGGCTATTTCAGGCGAACCATCATCAGCTTCCGTCTTTATTGCACAAAGGATTTTACACGAATGAAATTCACCAAAACCTAAAAAAAAACAAAAACAAAAAAACGAATATTCGGGATGGGTTGAGGTCTTTGTGAATTTCATACAACTATCCTACACCAAGAAAACAACAAAAGCAAACTACAGATTCTCGAGGCAATATTCATTAAAACACTTAAGCCGTCAATTAATAGAATCAGTTATGAATACTGTAGTAATGTTCTAATAATTTTGTAAAAAGAACAATTTTTCATGCTTTAAGACGTGCATGACCATGGCATTACAACATATAAAAATTTTCATTTTGTATAATTTTCACGTTCTAATGAACGCTAGCAATTTGTCAACCGTTACACTTGGAGCAAGAAGAAAATGTACAGTAATTTGTAGCAACACAGTTTTCCGGTTACATTTGTTACCATAACTCACACCCCTGATGATGATCTCGCAAAGAGGTTGAAAGTACATGGGTACCTTGAGAAATGAATGAAAATAGCATCTGTCAACATTACAGCTTATTTCTGACATCTTTTGATTGTAATACGCGAAAGATTATCCGTGAGTATGAACATAATGATTGCAAAGAAAATTTTCAGGCTATATATATATATATATATATATATATATATAATGTGTATTTGAACAGCAACTTGTTTTTCAAACATCTTTCATTAAATGTGGCCGACAAGGAATATTTTTTTATGTGTTTATATAAAACTTGTCCATAATTTTTATTGTTCCAAGCACTTTCGACCACTTCTATACCCATTTTCAAGGGTGTTTATATTTCTGTTGTTGTTAGTTTTCTTCATACTTTGACGTATTTAATTATTTTTGTCTTGTTTTTTTTTAAGAAGCGTTCGATCGAAGCCCTCACGTGCCGAGCACGACTGGAAATCGCGTGAGCATCTTCCTATTAAAAAAATCTGTCAACACTCTATTTCCACTACTAAATAATGTAAAGTTAATGGTAGGAGCGAAATTGTTGATATATGGGGCCTCTAATTGCGAGATGTTTTTGATATGGTGACTTATGTACAATACTCATGTTTTCGATCAGCATTTTTATAAGTGCTCTTGTAAGTTATGGATTAATAAATGATTTTTATGGTATTTTGGTTTGATAAGTAACACGTAAGGCGTCTACTCAAGGAGATGTTAATGTGTTCTGTATATATATATATATATATATATATATATATATATATATATATAGTTTTGTATCAATTTTACATTGCGACAGGGAAATTTCTATGTTTCGAGATAGATTCTCATCATCAGGCAATGTTGATGTTAGTTGTGCAGATGATTTACATTTAAATGACAAAAACCTTTGGTTTGCTGTGTATGTATGTGGGTGTTTCTTGTGGGTGGCTAATCAGATTGATTTTGGGAGTTGGCCCCAAAGAATACATACTAACCAACTTTTCTCTTTTTTTCTTTTTTTCCTTTTCCATTCCCCCCTCATCCTACCCTTCCCTTGTTTCTTTCCCTTTAGTTTTATTACTTTTGATGGGATATTCTCATTGAGTACCAATTCTATATTTTTTGACTTACTTATCATTTTTAGTCTATTGATTTATTTGTTGTAAAGTTTTGTTTTTAAGATAAGATTTTTTAAACTAAAATATAACTTTTTGGTCTATATTTATTTGTTTTAAAGTTTTTTTTTATAAAAAGAAAGATTTATTTAAAAAATAATTCTGTGTTCCAATTTACTTTTATATAGTTCGTCAGTGATTATTTTCCTTAAGCACTTGTTGATTATATGCATGTTATTTCATTTCGATTTTATCCATTTTCTAATGTGAATAATTTACAATGTCTACATATGACGTTTATTTCGTTACGTTTATTTAATAAATTTTGATTCTTAAGGGATTTAATAATAAATAGTTTTTCGTGTAAGCATAATGAACATGGTTCATTTAAGGACATGTTTTAGCTTCTTTTAGAATTTTTCACTTTATTGTGGGTGTGTTTTTTGTTTCCTTTTTGTACCACTGATATTTCGATAGGGATGTTCTATTTTTGTATTTGTTATTATTAAATAAAGAGGTGTGCTGGTAAATTCGCTGCTTTAGAGTGCTTTTAGTACTCCCTATATAAATTTTTATATTATTTAGGTTTTCCTTTGAAGATATTTCGCATTGATAGATTATTGATTCCGTTAAGCACCTGTTTTTTAACGGACAGTCTATGGGGTTTTTACAATTACATTTTTTCTTGTCTAAATTGTTATTTTCTGTTGTCCGGTTGTTATTGATTTTGTTGAATTTTAAAAAAATATTATTATTGTGTTTTTTTTAGATTGTTCATACAGCTGTAACTTAATTTAATCGTGTTTTTATTAAAGATCTTACTTAGTGGATTATGGTTTAAAATAAAGGGTATATATTCTACAGTTACATATTTACTTTTAAAGAGTGCTCAAAACGGGAATGGAGCACACACACACACACACACACACACACACACACACACACACACACACACACACATATATATATATATATATATATATATATATATATATATAAATAAACTAGTCCTAACGAATGATAACATCATAACTACGAAGTCGGCATGAACCTGCTCAGTTAAAGTGACAAACTCATTATGCTTATATATATATATATATATATATATATATATATATATATATATATAAGAAAGAAATTTAAGGCAGACACGTTATTTCATGGTAAATCGGAAGTATGGGCTTATTTCAGGCGAACTATCATCAGCTTCCGTGTTTATTGTACAGAAGATTTTACACGAATTCGTGTAAAATCTTCTGTACAATTTTTTCTTATATTTGCTCTATATGTATTCATATACATATATATTTAGAGCACTCCTAGAGAGTTATCCTACCACTTTATGTACAGCATACTCCTTTGGATTCTTCTATATCTACACCGTATGCTTATATATATATATATATATATATATATATATATATATATATATATATATACAAAAGAATAAGAACGAAGAAAGTAATTACAATGTTAAGAACATTAATTTAAAACAGAGCTCAATATAAAAATACAGCAATGAATATTTATTATTATTTATTACTTTAGAACATGTGAAAGCTACAAACTACTACAAAATTGTACATTTTGATTCGTCATTGAAAGAACAATGTCTCATCAGGTAGTTAACAATGATGGCAATAAACGCTTTATTTTAAAAAATATTTTAAGACTAACGCTTCCCTTTATTTTTGGATTTTTAAAATAATAAAACAGTATTATATATTTATTTCTACCGGCCTGATTATTTACAATAAATTTTTGTTACGAAAATGTGTCATTCCGTACGGTTCGAAACTGCGACCCCTATCCACATCAGGGGAGCCACCACTTGTGGTCGAGTGGTCTAAAACACGTCAGATCAATTGGTGGCTTCCGCTATGTGGATAGGGGTCGCAGGTTCGAATCCTGCCGAATGATACACATATTCGTAACAAGAATTCATCGTAAAATAATCAGGCCGGTAGAAATAAATATATAATACTGATCGATTATAAACAGAATATCTACTTAAATATGAGTATCGATCAAAAATAACGTTCAAACAAATCATTTCAAGTTGTCGGTTGTTTATAACCAAGTTTCGTTAAGCTTCGTTAATTTCCGTAACATGATGATTGTCGTAAATAATCAGGCCGGTAGAAATAAATATATAATACTGTTCGATTAGAAACAGAATATCTACTTAAATACGAGTATCGATCAGAAATAATGTTTAAACGAATTATTTCATATATATATATATATAGTCAACTTTTTTTTATACATGTTTCATTAAATGTTATAGACAAGAGAAATTTTATAAGTTCTTCTTCAGTTCTTACAGCTTTTCTTTCATGAAGATTCCGAAAAGGAAGAAATTGCCCATTGTGATTCTTGTTGCAAACGCATTCGGCTAATGAAATCACTATTTTCAAGGTGTTCGTTGTTAATGTTTACCTTGTTTATGTTTTAAGTTGTGTAGAAATAGTAGTAATACTAAGTCGTGCTAGACACCACCTACCTAGACACCACCTACCTAGACACCACCTACATAGACACCACCTACATAGAATTACCGCTACTCATTCGACATCGTTTGGCATTACTACTACTTTTATTCTTTAAAACTTCGAACAGAAACACAGTGTTGGCCATTGAAATTGTCTGCTTTACTGAGATAAGGAACTATCATCATTATACACACGAGATTATTTGAATTATTGCTCTCATTTTGATTGTTATCGCGACAACATTTCGGCTGTTTTACTCCCCGGCTTTCTTTATGTACCTATTGTATTTATTGATGTTTTGTGAACTTTGAAACAACTTTCGTTGAGAGTGTCCTTTGTGTACGCCAAAGGGAGATAACTCATATTAATTGATTCTTTCTCAGAGAGAAGTCGTTTTGATTGTTCTATTGGAACAGAGGTCATATATTTTGCTGCTTAATCTAGGGGCCAAGAAAAAAAAAAGTAATCTGGTCCTTGACCTGAATCAGTCTTTTTTTTTTTTTTTTTTAACTCTCGTTTTGAGGAACCACTCCCTGGATGGCTTCGACTTTTTTTGTGTCCGTCATTTCAGGGGATGTGCCGTACTCACAACGCTTGGCAATGTGGGTTGGCAAAGACTGTTTAAACTATAGCTGGTTGCTTGTGTGGGTGGCCGTTGGTTCATATGAGCTCTCCCGCCCTTTGACAGGTTTTTTGTTTGGTCCTGCAGGGTGCCCTACACCACCCTTCTCAACGAGCTTGCACCTAGCGGGGGCGCCGGCTTAGTTGCCGACAATCCGATCCGTGGCAGGCAGTACTGGGTTATGAGGTACCAGCAGCAGACATAGTCTGACCTGACCTGAAAATAAACAATGGAACCCGGAAAAAAATGGCCCTGGGTATCAGTAGGATTCTTTTAAAATACTTAGTTGATTTTTTGCAACAGCAAAATAAATAAATAAATAAATAACAAAACAATAAAAATAAATAAAAATTGAATTAAAATGAAAACATCAATTTTGGAATCCTTGTCTTTTGATGGTTGCCTATTATTTCTGTTTTGTGTTTCTCATTCTGCGTGTTTGGATGTTTCCGGTTTAACTGCGCATGCGTACTCCGTGGTGTTTTGCGCCAATTTGCATTTCTCTCTAGAATAGGAATCCGAGAAACTCCCTTATTCTTGTCAGTCCTCCCAACTTTCTGATTGTATGACATCACTTCAGATTCTCTTTCGAAACCAGGAGTTATTTTCATCCACCCAAAAGAAGATTTTCCTTTGTTTTTTTTCTCTTCTTCGGCAATGGCTTTTTCCATTTGTTCTTTTCCATATTCCGATCCAAACCACTTACTGTTGGCTTTTAACAAAATCAATTCCTTATCCAATCTTCTTTTTTCTTTCTTCTTTTCTTCAATCTGCATTTGAAGCTCCGACAACATTACCTTGACGTTTTCTTCAAACCGGATGTAGCTAGAACGCATGCTCCCTTCCAGCGTCATGTCTTCCTGAAGCAAAGCAAAGGAATATTTAAGCATCTTCATATCTTTATGGGACGCTTTTATCCTGTCGCCCACTTTGGACAATTTCGTCATCGCTTCGGATTCCTTTGATAACTTTGGTTCTTTCTGAATTTTCAGATTCAAAGAATGTCTCTCTAGAAGGGCATTGCTATAGTCAGTACACACTCGCTCTAGTTTCTCCGCTGTCATCTTGTAGTCATCTTTTAGCATGACGTACCTCACCTCTTTATTCGCTAGCCGCTTCAGTTCCGTTTGGAGATGACAAACTCTTTGTTCATCTTTCAAAATGCTTTCGTCAATCTCGATAATTTTCATCCACGTATCTAATATTTTTTCCTGACTATCCTTTCCAGAGAATATATGTTTGCTATTGCGTTTGGATGATGCGAATTCCAGCCATTCTTTCGATAATTTGACACACTTTTCGATTTTTTTCGTCAGATCTGGTATAACATAGCAAAGAAGTTCAAACGGCGACCTTTCTTTTAGAATCAGGATTTCCTTTTTGGTTGCTTTCTCGAAGAAGGCTAGATCTAATTCTGAACAATCAATCATATTTGTCCATCTTAATTCAATAGCTTGAATTTGATTTAAACAAATTATCATCTCCTTGATATCATCTTCTGTCAGCGAGGAGCAGATTACTTTCTGGAAATCATCATGAGAGCACTTCTGGTTTCTATCGGCCATTTTGGATTTCTGTAGTCTTTCTCTCGTGATTTGCAACTGCGATGTAATTTTCAAGATGAATGCAAAAATCCGATCGTCAAAATAGCTTTTTAACTTAAGAAGACATTCTAATTGATTTAAATGCTGAGTCATCACATTCATATCGTTGTTTGTGAAGTTTTGTCGTCGGTCATTTCTCAGCGAGGTTGCAAGCGACATGAATTGTTTAATAGATGTAAGCGGCCCTTCTACACTAGGCCCGTGTGTAGCATGGCCGAAAGAGTGTGACTCCTTTGTCATGTCCAGCAACATTTGCTGGAATTTAATTTTCGAAAAGTCCGAAGAAGTTGGAATTAACGACTCGATGTCGTCAACCTGGTAGACGAGTAACTGAATTATTTCCGCAGACATCAGGTGAAATAGCACCGTCCTGTAAAGAAATTAAAAATGTTTATTGGTAAAAATATAAAAGAAAAATGTGTGTATATTAAATCATTATAAACCAGTGGTTACAGGGACATTCCCCTTTTCTTTTTTTTATCATTCTCTTTGTAAATTTAATTAACGCTCTTCAGGAAGGAATGAACACGAGCTTCCCTGCACCGTATCTTACCGATAATCATACTAGTGTAATTATAAAAGGTTTCGTTCAGTAGGACATTAAATCGGCGCAGAAAAAGAAATCGGTGTGCCGAATTGAATTTTAGTTTGTTGCATATAGTTTCTCCCCGCAAGCTATTGGTTAAATAGTAGAATAGACTGTAATGCCTAGCCTGGTATGAAAACTAGCCTAAGAGAAGGAATTCAACTGGGAACTACTTTATTATCTTTCCCAATAATACATCTCTAACAGATCACTGGAATTTAAATAATATTGAATTTAAACATTATTTAAACAATGTTTTTATTTCTCCTAAAGACCGGGAATAAATTACTTGAGATATTTTCTGTTCATTTACCCCAAAATATTAATTCACCCCGGGTTAAATTTCGCGCTCAAAATTCTATATTTTATAGCAAATAGCTGAAGCTTAAAGAATGAGGAAAAACCCACAAATAAAATCAGACCAGAATCACCCACTCCCTTAAAAAATATACAAATGAAAAAAATAGGATCCCAAATAAATTAAATGATTCTGGTAGCCAATTAGACAAAAGGGCCATATGGACTTTCAATGACTCGTGTCCATGGTTCTGGTCGCGAAAAAAAAAAGTTTTCGTTTAAAGCCGATCTTCTTCTTCTATGTGCCTTGTCCCTTCAGGACGTAGGCGATCATGGCCTTCCACGTCTCCCTATCCCTTGTGGCTCTCAGCACGCTTTCTCCTGTTACACCGCGCAACCCCCGTTCTGTCATCCACCCGCTCAGGCCAGTCAAGTACGTTACACGCTGTTTTCCCCCGTCTCTCCTTCTCTCTATCTGGCCTGTTAGTATCAGATTCTCCAAGCCCTCCTTCCTCATTGCATGTCCCAGAAACTTCAGCTGTCTCTTCCTGATGCTCAGTATTAATTTCTTTTTCGTTTCCAACATTTCCAAAACCTCATCATTGCTCACATGCTCGATCCATAATATTCGCAGCATCCTTCTGTAGAACCACATTTCAGCTGCTTCCAGTTTTTCCTTCATCTTTGCTGATATTGTCCAGAATTCACTGCCATATTGAAGAATTGACATCACATAGTAATCCAGTGCTCTTTTTTTGTTTCTAGTGAAATTGTCCTGTCTCTTAATACTCTATTCAGCTTCTTGAATGCGTCCTTCGCCATGCCAATTCGCCTTCGGATCTCTGTGTCGAACTTTCCGTCTTCTGTTAGACGCCCCCCCCCCCCCGGTATTTAAAATTTTGTTCCTGCTTGATTTTAGTATTCTCCCGTCACACCTGTGTTGACATTTTGGGTTGCTCTTTTTGCTGATGAACATCCATTCGGATTTCTCGCAGTTTATTTGTAGTCCTTTCGATTGAATTAGCTATTTATGCACGTTTTCGAAGGCAGCCAATCAGAGATCCAGTCGGATAGTAAAGAGACAACGCAGACAGCAACAACAACAATAACAACTAGACATTTAATCTGACTATTCAAAAACAGATGTGCGATGTGGTGCATTGGATATCGGCTCGGCACGAGAAATCGGGGAGCCAAGTTCGAATTCCAGCTGAATTCATTACATTCACTTACGTGCAAATACCCTTGGGAAAGGTATTAATCCGTCTCTTCCTTCCAGTTATGGGTAAAATACCAGGACAGATTGGGTTCTATAGCCTTGGTCGGCAACCAGTCTACCGCAGAAAGCAACGTCAACCTACTGCGGGATAATATTCTGCCCAGTCAGTCATGTCATTTTCGAGACATGATCACCCAAGCGTGTATCACGTATGGCACTTAACTGACTGACTGATTCAAAAACGCTTTCTCTTGAATTTAAAACAATTGAATTTTTAGAAATAGTATTTCAAAGAAAAACTTTTGATGAACTTTTCACACTTAAATAAAATTCTCATAAATAACAAAATTGATGTCATATTTTAATTGGTAAATCTCATTTTTATTATTATTATTATAAAGAAGAGAACTTTCTTCCTTTGATGTTGTTCAGTTTTCTAATCTTTTTCTAATGTGGAGAGTTCGGTTATGTTTGGTACAAGGCCAATTTAACAAACATGATCGATGATCACTACAATCCCGATAAACAAGCCAGAAACAATTTTTTTAAATTGCAAAATTCCTAACTCTAACTCGTGCCAAAAATTTAATAATTAAACAATAACAAACAAATTTTGTTTTAAAATTCATAATTTCAAGAGTGCCAAAAAATTTAATAAAAAAACAAACAAACTTTGGTTTAAAATTTATAATTTCTTGGTACGAATTAATATTTGCGATAAGCAATTTTACATTATTTGGGGTGTAGTAACAGAAAATATTCAACTAGTTGTGACTGAATAAATTAGTAATATTTTTTTATAAATATTAAATTATCATTCCGAGGCAAAAAAGAATAATTTTGGCTGTAAATTTAATATTAAGTACTCAAATGTTATACAAAAAAGTCAAATGTTAAAAACCAAGATGACGACAAAACAATAGACAATTTCCATTGCTGCATTTTATCTCACTCTGTCAAGTTAAAGGTTTAGCGAGAGATTAACAACTAAAATATATTTAGTCTCATTATGACATGAACTTTGCTTTTCGTAATGGCAAAGGACAACATTGCGTTTGTCATCCGGGAAGAAAATAAGGGTAACATTATGGAGTGGATGTATTTGGTACAAAGTCAAGTATTCATTAAGACGCAAAAATGGGATACTCTTTCGATGTTTATTATATGGACGAATGTCACGCATGCGTGCACGCATGCGCACGACACAAACAGCAGATCGCAAGAACAAAATAAGAAAAATAAGCCGCCATTTTATTAAAACAAAACCCCGTGAACCAAACTGAATAACCAGATTATTGATTGAATGAAGAAGACCAGCAGACGAGAGAGTTTCACTGAATTTGGATTTGATAGGTCTGATAAGCAATTCTAATTAAAAAAAAAATCTCTTTGAAGACATACAAGAGCCACCAAAACAAGACATCAAATGACAAATTCAAATATGCATCGAATATCAGTCGGAGAGAGAAAAGACTTTTAATGAATTCGAATTATGTCTATCTATCCACATACGCACGCACTCTCTCTCTCTCTTTCACACACACACACACACACACACACACACACACACACACACACACACACACACACACACACATATGTATATACATATCGTATACAGACCTCGTGTTTGTATATATAACTCTTTAATGAGTAAGTATGCAATTTCTGCTTTGCTTTCCGACGAACGCAATTTATTCTGTTTTAAGGAACAAAACCCAAAATATTTTTATAGAACTTTATTTCGCGAGAACATTTGTGATTGTTTTCTTTTCGTTTGAAAGAAAACAAATTTTCAGTAATAATATATTTTTTTAAAATTTATAGGTCTATGTTTGAAGATTATTCATTTCTTCGCTTTTCGCGCGCTTTTCCCCTCTTTCTCTCTTATTCTCACTCTCACTCTCTTTATATATAAAGTGACAGGTTATGGGGGTGTCAGGAAAAGGATAGGAGAAGGATGACAATACTGATGAGAGAGAGAGAGAGAGAGAGAGAGAGAGGATACAAGTTAGTGAAATAGGAGATGAATATTGACTTTGCATTTGATTGCTTGAAGATTGTAGCCGTCGGGAAAGTAAGTAAACGGAAGGGAGTTCCACGGGCGGGAAGTGCGAGAAAAGAAGCTGATGAAGTAGAATTTGCGTTTACATTTTATTGGTTTCACAGTAAACGGGTGGGACCTAGTTGCTAATCTTGTGGCTCGAGCAAATTCATGTATGGGGGGGGGGGGGTGTACCATCGGAGCAGAAGCCATGAAATTATTTGTAGAAGAGACACAGGGAAGCCACATTGCACCGGTGAGAAAGTGACTGTATCCGAGCTGCCAAGTCGGGATCGAACACATTATAGATTCCCCGTTGGATACACGACGTCTAATTAAAGAGTATCGGGACTGGTTCTGTAAAAAGAAAACTACAATATATATCAATTCGGCATTAAATCCCGTTCGAAGTAGTCAACTTCTGAAGCCACACACATTATCCAACGCCGTTTCTATTAATAGAAGCATTCCTGGAATTTCCTTTTTTGGGATAGCGAGCATTCTCTTGGATTTCGACATCTTGAAATTTTGTTCCTTTCAGAAATATTTTTATTTAAAGGAAATAGCCTCAAGTGGCGAAATGCCTCAAGGGGGCGAGATGCCTCCAGAGGCGAGATCTGGAGAAAATGCTGTCAGTGTTGTTGCAGATCCTAGCAAAAAATTTAAGTTAATCATATACTACTCTAAATCTAGTATATCCGATTCAGTTATTCCCAATGATTCTTCTTCCCCGGTGAACGATTTGCAAAAAACCAACATAGTTTACAAATTCAAGTGCCCTTTGGGAGATTATATCTCCAACGGATTAAATAATATTTATGTTGGTCACCCCACAAACTCGCTTTCACGACGCTTGACACTACAATTGAACGATAATTCTAACATTTCTAGGCATTTAAAACAACATACCTGGCCACATACACAATTCCGGAAAACCCTAGTTGAAAACACAACTATACTTAAACATGAAAACAATAAACAAAAACTAAAAATTCTCGAAGCTATATACATAAAACAGTTGAAACTTAACCTGAACAAGATAAACTATGAAATCTCCACACATATTCTTAAATGTCTATCATTAATAACAGAAGCCATTGGTTTATTCCCATGGCTTCCCATACTTAATATTTCTTGTTTTTACTCTCGCTTGGTCATGTGTGACGTCACCAGCTGTGATGCGACATTTGCTCCCAGCGTCTTAAATGCATGAGTTTGTTGTTGCTTGGAAATCTTCCATGTAAACAAAAACAGTTTGTCCGTGTTTAAATAAATAATGTAATTGACACCTTTGAAAATAGTTTATGTAAACCAAAAGCTCAGATTGGATTATTAAAAATTATGTATGAATATTGTAATTTTCATTCTTTATTTAATTATAATACTATTAAGCTTATCAGAGAATATGAAAAACATTTATATAAAATAGACAAAACTTGACTATATTATTTAATGAAACATGCATTAATGAAAAAATGCTGCCTAAATACACACAATATATATATATATATATATATATATATATATATATATAGCGTATCAGGGCAGCAGATAATTTTCGAAACATATACTGTTAAATATAAGAGACAATGGATGTCTATTATGTTTAATCATCAGCCGTTCTAAACATCGTATTTTGGTTTTAATTTCAGTTTAAAATAAATACAAAAATTCTCCAACATTTGGATAATTTTTTATTAAGTTGGTTTTAAGCTTTCGGCTCACATGAGTCATCTTCAGAGAGGTTACAAGGACGTTAACGCAAAAACATCCACCATCAGCGACGATTTTATCTTGTGTTGACATAAAACACCCCTAAGCAACGGCAACAGTTACCAAAAATAGCAAACGCAATTCGCAAATTTGTAATGCGGTTCTATGACGTCACACCGCGTGATAGCGCGAAATGATAACAGAGCCATATATTTAAATGCAATGTAATGTGTTATGACCAGATTTAAAAGTGATTTTATTAAGTGTGGGTTGTTTGGATTTAATGTAGATGGCCTCCAATATCTGAAGGTTCTTTTTACTGTGTGCATGTGTGAGGATTTAATTTTCCTTCCATATACAACTAAAACAACTTTACGAGATATTACTTACCAAATATCAGGCAAAGTGGCGAACATAAACTAGAGTTATAACAAAAAATAACATGTATCCAATACTGATGCGTGTCACTGCATGTATATATATATATATATATATATATATATAGTGTATCGAAGCAGCAGATAATTTTCTAAACATATACTGTTAAATATAACGGACAATGAATGTCTATTGTGCTTAATCATGAGCTGTTCTAAACATGGTATTTTGGCTTTAATTTCTAATGAAAATATTTGAGGCCATCCACATTAAATCAAAACAACCCACAAATAATAAAATTACATTACAATTTAGTCACAACACATTACATTGCATTTAGACAAATGGTTCTCCTAACATTTCCGTCCTTCACGCGGTGTGACGTCATAGAACAGCATTACAAAATTTACGAACTGCATCTGCTATTTGGTGATTGTTATCGTTGCTTAGCAATGTTTTATATCAACACAAGATAAAATCATCTTTGATGGTGGATGTCTTTATGTTAACGTCCCTGTAACCTATCTGAAGATGGCTCAGGTGAGCCGAAAGCTTAGAACCAGTATAATACAAAATATCCTAATATTGGAAAATTTTTTCATTATTTTCACCTGAAATTAAATATTCATTGTCTGTTGTATTTAACAGTATATGTTTAGAATATATATATATATATATATATATATATATATATATATATATATATATAAGAAAAATGAACGCAGACGTTATTTCATGGTAAATCGGAACTTTAGGCCTATTTCGGGCGAACCATCATCAGCTTCCGTCTTTATTTTATAAAGAATTTTACACGAATATTTGTAAAATAAAGACGGAAGCTGATGATGGTTCGCCCGAAATAGGCCTAAAGTTCCGATTTACCATGAAATAACGTCTGCGTTCATTTTTCTTATATATATATATATATATATATATATATATATATATATATATTTACCATTTACCGTGTCTACCTTAATTTTTCTTATATTTGCTTCATATGCATTTATATACATATATATTTAGAACTCTCTTAGAGAGTTATCCCACCACTGTATGTACAGGATACTCCTTTGGATTCTTCTATACACACACTCCATGTGATACACGTTTGGGCGATTATATCTCTTTCAATCCATGACCGACTAGGCATAAAATTTTCCCGCAGTAGATTGCCATTACTTTCTGTGGTAGACTTGTTGCCAACTAAAGCTATAGAACTCAATCTCTTCTGCTATTCAACCCATAGCTGGTGGAAGAAGAGATGGATTAATACTTTTCCCAAGGGTATTTGCGCGTAAGTGAATGCAACGAATTCATTGGAATTCGAACACGGTTCTCCGATTTCTCATTACGAGCCGATATCCATTGCTTTACAACACACATTTTGAGGTTATAATTCGCAAATTGATTGGAAACGTATTCGCTTATTTTTTTTTTTCAGATTTTGTATAAATTAAAATTTTTGCAAATTGTGTCAACACTTAAAATGACCATGTCACAAGAAAGGTCGTTTCTTAGATTCCTTTTGGTAAGCATTGTCTTTTGACAAAACGAAAAATGAGAAATTCTGTTATGACTGTGCCTTGCAACAAATAGAGAATCCCTTGAAGCATATCCTGATGAAGGGCCATGGTTGTTGCTGTTGTAGTTGAGTTACTGTCCTTTGATGACCTAGTGACGTCAGATTTGGAATTCGGGTTGGATAATCGTGAAGGCAATAAAACAACTCAATGGCAAACGATTATCGATTATGAATGAATTCTGTGCTTGCTAATTGGTTATCAGCTGATTGTCTGTCATAACAAAGAGCCGAAAAGGGACGCAGAGAGAGAGAGAGAGAGAAAGAGAGAGAGACAGACAGACAGAGTGCTAGAGAGAAAGAGAGGAAGAAGTTAAAAAAAAGAGCTTATTTTATAAAGATATCCATTTCTCCACAATACACATAAAGAGAGAAACAGAGGAGTAAAAAAGAAAGAAAGAAAGAGAGAGAGAGTAGATATAAAAAAGATGCGAAAGTTTAAAAGGGAGGTAAAGAAAAGAGAGGAGAGAGAAAATGAGGAGATAAAGGGAGGGGTGAAAGAAAGAAAGAAAGAAAGAAAGAAAGAAAGAAAGGAGAGAAACGGTAAAAGAGAGCTAAGGAGAAGAAAAAGAAATCGTGAAAGATAGGGTGTAATAAGGCGACAAAGAAAGAAAGAAAGAAAAAAGAAGGAAAGAATAAAAGAAGAGGAGAGAAATGGTAAAAGAGAGATAAGGAGATAAAAAGAAATAATGAAAGATAAGGCGAAAAGAAGAAAAAAGAAAGAAAGAAAGAATGAACGAAAGAAAAAGAAAGAAAGAAAAAAGAAGGAAAGAATAAAAGAAGAGGAGAGAAATGGTAAAAGAGAGATAAGGAGATAAAAAGAAATAATGAAAGATAAGGCGAAAAGAAGAAAAAAGAAAGAAAGAAAGAATGAACGAAAGAAAAAGAAAGAAAGAAAAAAGAAGGAAAGAATAAAAGAAGAGGAGAGAAATGGTAAAAGTGAGGTAAGGAGAGAAAAAGAAATAATGAAAGATAAGGCGAAAAGAAGAAAAAAGAAAGAAAGAAAGAATGAACGAAAGAAAAAGAAAGAAAGAAAAAGAAGGAAAGAATAAAAGAAGAGGAGAGAAATGGTAAAAGAGAGATAAGGAGATAAAAAGAAATAATGAAAGATAAGGCGAAAAGAAGAAAAAAGAAAGAAAGAAAGAATGAACGAAAGAAAAAGAAAGAAAGAAAAAAGAAGGAAAGAATAAAAGAAGAGGAGAGAAATGGTAAAAGAGAGATAAGGAGATAAAAAGAAATAATGAAAGATAAGGCGAAAAGAAGAAAAAAGAAAGAAAGAAAGAATGAACGAAAGAAAAAGAAAGAAAGAAAAAAGAAGGAAAGAATAAAAGAAGAGGAGAGAAATGGTAAAAGAGAGATAAGGAGATAAAAAGAAATAATGAAAGATAAGGCGAAAAGAAGAAAAAAGAAAGAAAGAAAGAATGAACGAAAGAAAAAGAAAGAAAGAAAAAAGAAGGAAAGAATAAAAGAAGAGGAGAGAAATGGTAAAAGAGAGATAAGGAGATAAAAAGAAATAATGAAAGATAAGGCGAAAAGAAGAAAAAAGAAAGAAAGAAAGAATGAACGAAAGAAAAAGAAAGAAAGAAAAAAGAAGGAAAGAATAAAAGAAGAGGAGAGAAATGGTAAAAGAGAGATAAGGAGAGAAAAAGAAATAATGAAAGATAAGGCGAAAAGAAGAAAAAAGAAAGAAAGAAAGAATGAACGAAAGAAAAAGAAAGAAAGAAAAAAGAAGGAAAGAATAAAAGAGGAGGAGAGAAATGGTAAAAGAGAGATAAGGAGATAAAAAGAAATAATGAAAGATAAGGCGAAAAGAAGAAAAAAGAAAGAAAGAAAGAATGAACGAAAGAAAAAGAAAGAAAGAAAAAGAAGGAAAGAATAAAAGAAGAGGAGAGAAATGGTCAAAGAGAGATAAGGAGATAAAAAGAAATAATGAAAGATAAGGCGAAAAGAAGAAAAAAGAAAGAAAGAAATAATGAACGAAAGAAAAAGAAAGAAAGAAAAAAGAAGGAAAGAATAAAAGAAGAGGAGAGAAATGGTAAAAGAGAGATAAGGAGATAAAAAGAAATAATGAAAGATAAGGCGAAAAGAAGAAAAAAGAAAGAAAGAAAGAAAGAATGAACGAAAGAAAAAGAAAGAAAGAAAAAAGAAGGAAAGAATAAAAGAAGAGGAGAGAAATGGTAAAAAGAGAGATAAGGAGATAAAAAGAAATAATGAAAGATAAGGCGAAAAGAAGAAAAAAGAAAGAAAGAAAGAATGAACAAAAGAAAAAGAAAGAAAGAAAAAAGAAGGAAAGAATAAAAGAAGAGGAGAGAAATGGTAAAAGAGAGATAAGGAGAGAAAAAGAAATAATTAAAGATAGGGTGCAATAAGGCGAGAAAGAAAGAAAGAAAGAAAGAAAGAAGGTTTTTGGTCAGCAGAGAAGATACGGACTAAAAGAGAAGAGGAGAGAGAGAGGAGGGAAGAGAATAACTAATGGAAAGAAAGGGCGTATATAACAAAGAAGGAATAAGAGAAAGAGGGAGTAGGCTTAACAGAGAAAATATGAGAGAAGGTAAGAGGAGAGAAAGAGTAAATAGAAGGTTAAGAGAGAGACACAGTGGGAGATGAGTAGAGGGAAGAAAAGGAGAAGATAATAAGGGGAAAAGAGCGAAAGCGATAAAAAGGGGAGAAAAGAAGAGAACGTTCGGATGTAATAATAGGCGAAAGAAAAGAAGAGAGTGGAGAGAAAAAAAGGGAAGTGAGATAGAAAGAGGAATAAGAGAGAGGGAAAGAGAGGAGGTATGAAGTAAGAAGAGGGTATAACAAGGAGAGAACGAGAGAGCATAGCAAAAAGAAAGAAAGTGTAAAAAGAAAGTAAGGAGATAAAGAAACACAGAGAGAGAGAGAGAGAGAGAGAGAGAGAGAGAGAGAGAGAACGAAATAAGAGGGAAAAGAGAGAAAGTAGATGAAAAGGGTGGGGTAGAAAGAGAGGAGTTTTAAGAGAAGAGAAAAGGTGGATATAAAAGCAGAGATAAATTGCAGACGACAACTGTAGAAAAAAAAAAGGAGAGACAAAAAGAGGAGGCAGTGTCGGAGGGTGTTAACCCTCTAGGGCCATTCGTATCATATTAGTGGGGGATCTGTTTATTACTTCATAACAATATAGAACTGATCCCCCACTTTATGACAAGTAGAAGCCTTAATCATATTATATTATTAACCCTCTAGGGCCATTCGTATCATATTAGTGGGGGATCTGTTTATTACTTCATAACAATATAGAACTGATCCCCCACTTTATGACAAGTAGAAGCCTTAATCATATTATATTATTAACCCTCTAGGGCCATTCGTATCATATTTGATACAGTATGAAAACAAGCCTTGAAAGAAATATTTTCCTGAAAAATTTTTTAAGAGAAATATTTCATAAATTTCAAATGAAAGCAGTACTGACTGCTCAGTCAATGAATACCAAATGTTTCCTTATAGGGAAATACCAAATGTTTCTTTATAGGGAAATACTGTATCAAATATGATACGAATGGCCCTAGAGGGTTAATGTGTGTTGCGGTGCGTGGATATCAGCTCGGAACATTAAATCAGAAAACCGATTTCGAATTCCAGTTGAATTCGTTGCCTTCCCTTACGCGCAAATTCTTCTTCTTTTATGTACGTTGTCCTTTCAGGACGTAGATAATCATGGCCTTCCACGTCTCCCTATCCCTGGTGGCTCTTAGCACACTTTCTCTTGTAACGTCTCTCAGCCCCCGTTCTGTCATCCACCTGCTCAGGCCTTTTAAATATGTTATCCGCTGCTTTGTTTTTTTTGCTGTTACAGCAACAAAAGCAATTCCAAGCGTGATTTTTATTAGAGCAATACCGTTAAAAGCTGTCACTTGAAGAATAAAGGCAATTTCGAAAAAAGATTGTTTTTCCGTTTAACACGCTTTCATAGTTTACTAACTTTGTAGACTTTCTGGAGACATTTTCAAGTTTCAGAAAATAATTTAGAATGTGCCTTGTGGTGTAGTGGATATCGGCTCCGAATGAAAAATTGGAGGGACGAATTCCAGTTAAATTCTTTGCCTTCACTGACGCACAATTACTTTATTAAGGTATTAATCAGTCCCTTCTTCCTCCAACTATGGGTTAAATGGCAGGTCACAGTGCGTTCTGTAGCCTACCGCAGAAGGCAATGGCAGCCTACTGAGGGAAAATCTTCTACCCAGTCAATCACGTTTTTTTCGAGACATGATCGCCCAAGCGTGTATCAATTATGGCACTTAACTGACTGAATGGTCCTGTAGAAATTTTTTTCGGGACTCTACACACGTCACCTTATGCCAAACAATAACAGGCTTAGTAGATAACAATGATTAAATGCAATCGAGAAATGTGGGGTGGGGTTGGGTGGGGGTTAAAGAGAGACAACAAGGAAGAGGAAAGAGGAGATTTCGCAAAGAAAGAGAGATAGAAAAGAAAAACAAGCAAATGGAGACAGAGAGAGATAGAGAGAGAGAGGGGGGATAGAGTAAATTAACAATATAAAGAGAGAGGGAAGATAATAAAGAGAAAGAGGGAGAGAGAGAGAGAGAGAAGAAAACATGCACAAATTTTAACGAAACTTGGTTATAAACAACCGACAATTTGAAATGGATTGTTTGAACATTATTCTTTATCGATACTCGTATTTAAGTAGATATTCTGTTTTTTAATTAAACAGTATTATATATTTATGTCTACCGGCCTGATTATTTACGATAATTTGTTAATACGAAAATGTGTACCATTCGGCAGGATTCGAACCAGCGCCCCCTATTTACATAAGTGAAGCTACCATTTGATCTAGCAACGTCTTAGACCTCTCGACCACGAATAAACTCCAGTCTCCATGCGGGTTTAATCAAGCCTATATAACACCATTTTCGATTCATCGCAAACAGCCATATCTGCTCTGAAACGTATCACAATGTCAACAAATGTAAATAGGGGTAGCAGGTTCGAATCCTGCCGAATGACACATATTTTCGTAATGTGAGGGAAAATTTCTAAATGACATCAAGTGGACAACTTGTAGATGGAGTTGAGATATCTGACTTCCAGAAAAATAAATCAGACATCTATCATGTAGATGCTTTGTCGAGATTCATTTAGTTAAGTGCTATACGTGATACACGCTTGGACGATCATGTCTCGAGAGAGACATGACTGACTGGGCAGCAGATTATCCCGCAGTAGGTTGCTTTTACTTTCTGCGGTAGACTGGTTGCCAGCCAAAGCTATAGAACCCAGTCTGTCCTGTTATTTAACCCATAACTGGAGGGAAGTTACGGATTAATACCTTTCCCAAGGGTATTTGCGCGCAAGTGAATGCAAGGAATTCAACTGGAATTCGAACAAACTAACTTGTAGGGTGCATTATTAATCTCGAATATAATTAGTCGGATGGCTATGTCGAATTTATGTGTTTTGAATAAGGCATATAGTGTGGGTATATATATATATATATATATATATATATATATATATATATATTACAATACCTCATCTCAGAAATATAGACAGACATTGAAGTTGAATATGGCAACAAAGATGAGGACAACAGTCCAAACAATGTCAATAGTATAAATAATTACAATACCTCATATCAGAAATATAGACAGATATTGAAGGTGAATATGGCAACAAAGATGAGGACAACAGTCCAAAAAATGTAAATAGTGTAAATAATTACAATACCTCATCTGAGAAATATAGACAGATATTGAAGGTGAATATGGCAACAAAGATGAGGACAACAGTCTGAACAATGTAAATAGTGTAAATAATTACAATACCTCATCTTAGAAATATAGACAAAGATACAAGCAAATTGCCTGAGTGTTTTTGAGTGAGGATTGGGCACATCGCACTGGTGTTTTGAGGTGGGGTCGGTTTTTGTCCGGGTACTGTGAGTGAGAATTTTCACACTAAAATTTGTTCACATAATTCTCACAGGGTGGGGGGGTTAAGACAAGTGATATTGTAAGACGCAGGTCCCCCTGAGCGACGGGCCTGAACGTATCTGATTTAGTAGAAATCTTTGATTAATCGGTTTCTCTGTGCGGTCTCTTTTCGAGTCAACTTAACCGTCACAAATTTAAATGCAATGTCAATTGTTAACTTATGTCTCGAGTTAACTATTCTGATCGTGTTCATTCTAATAATTACATCAGTCAGTCAGTTAAGTGCCATACATGATACACGCTTGGGCGATCATGTCTCGAAAGAGACATGACTGACTGGGCAGAAGATTATACCGCAGTAGGTTGCCATTGCTTTCTGCGGTAGACTGGTTGCCAGTCAAGGCTATAGAACCCAACCTGTCTTGTTATTTAACTCATAGCTGAAGGATGAAGAGTTCTATTATATTATCTGGTAGTAATTAGTGGGGGATCAGTTTATTACTTCATAACAATATAAAACTGATCCCTCACTTCATGCCCAGTGGAAAATTTAATCATGTTTGCAACTGCTATATTCAGTCAGTCAGTTAAGTGCCATACGTGATACACGCTTGGGCGATCATGTCTCGAAATAGACATGACTGACTGGGCAGAAGATTATCCCGCAGTAGGTTGCCATTGCTTTCTGCGGTAGACTGGTTGCCAGCCAAGGCTATAGAACCCAATTTGTCCTGGTATTTAACCCATAACTGGAAGGAAGAGACGGATCAATACCTTTCCCAAGGGTATTTGCATGTAAGTGAATGCAATGAATTTAACTGGAATTCGAACTCGGCTCCCCGATGTCTCGTTCCTAGCCGATATCCACTGCACCACAACGCACATCTATTAGGATAGACATTCCAAAAACTAACACATCACTCAATAAGTCTCGGGCCTGACATACAGATGGCGCCACTAATAAAAAATCTATATGATTTGTATGGAGTACTAGCCCAGTCGAATTATTAATTTACAAATTACAGTTATTTAAGTGATGTCATTCTTGCAAATTTTCAAAACAATGGAAAAATCTGAATTTCGTGTGTTGATAAAGAATCGCTTTCTTATGGGGAAAAATACTGTGCAAGCAAAGCAATGGCTTGTTAAGTATATTTCGGACCCTGCTCCGTTGGAAACAACGATTAAGAGGTAGTATGATGACTTTAAACGCAGTCGCGCAGACACAAATGATGCTGAATGGTCAGGTCACCCAAAATCGGCAGTCGACCCAGGAAACACCAGAAAAAAAAAAAGTCCACAAACTAATTTTGGCCGTTCGTAAATTGAAGTTTGCTTCAGATAGTTGAACATATCAGAAGGTAGTGTATTCACCATTTTGCATGAGGATTTGTCAATGAGAAAGCTGTGTTCAAAGTGGTTGCCGCGTTTGCTTAGAGTCGATAAAAAAACCACAATGCGTTGCCGATTAAGAGCATTGTTTGCAACTGTTTCAACGCAAGAAGAAGGAGTATTTGCGTAAATATGTGACAATGGACAAAACATGGCTCCACTACTTCAGTCCCGAGTCCAATCGACAGTCAGCTGAGTGGACAAAAGCAGGTGAAAGCCCTTCAAGGCGATAAACGACGCAAACATCAGCAGGCATGGTTTTGGCCTCCGTATTTTGGGATGTGCAAGGTATTTTGTTCATTGATTACCTTGAGAAAGGAAGAACCATCAATAGCGAATATTATATAGCATTATTGGTGCGCTTGAAGGAAGAAATCGCCAAAAAATGGCTATAAATGAAGAAGAAAAAAGCAATCTTTCACCAAAACAACGCACCGATCGTAACGATGGCAAAACTACACGAATTGCACTTTGAATTGCTTCCGCATCCACCCTATTCTCCAGATTTGACCCCCAGCGACTACTGACTATTTGCAGACCTCAAAAATATGCTCCAGGGAAAGAGATTTGGCTCCAATGAACAAGTAATATCGGAAGTTCTACAAAAAAGCTATCGAATTGTTAGAGAAGAATTGTGTATCATTCAAGAAAGAGACTCTGTTAATGAATAAAGTCAAATTTTACCTAAAAATTGTTGTCTTATTAGATAAGCCCGGAATTTATTGAGTGATGTGTTAAGCAAAGTATTAAAAAAACAGAAAAAAAAAAAACTTCGTTAGAAACAAAGAAAAAAGTATTGAACGTGATATCTCTCTTCCTATATGGCAGTGAATGCTGGACAATCTTGTTTTGACTTCAAACAGAACTATGGTTCTACAGGAGGATGCTGAGAATATCATGGACCTAATGTGAGCAACGACGAACTTTTAGAGAAAATGGAAACAAAAAGAAAACTTATACTTAACATCAGGAAGTGACAGTTGAAACTTTTAGTGCACGTAATGAGGAAAGAAGGCTTGGGAAATGTGATCCTCACAGGGCAGATTGAATGCAAGGGAGACAGAGAAAACGATGTAGTGAATGTTTGGCGAAACAGGGTTCAGGAGCGATAGCAAAAGACCAAATTTATTTAGCTATAAAGGACAGGAAATTGCAGAGAGCCATGACGCCTACAGCACATAAATTAGAAAGATTTACCTTTTCTTTGTCTCATATTCTCATATACTCAATAACCCATTGCGCCTATATAGATTCGTTGCCTTGCCTAGCGGAAAATTATTAAAAAATGTTTTTTTGCTGTTACAGCAACAAAAGCACATCCAAGTGAGATTTTTACCAGAGCAATACCGTTAATACCTGTAACTTGAAGAATAAAGGTAATTTTCAAGTCTAACTTGTAAATTGGTACACACTCACGGCAATAATTCATATTGGATAATAATAATAATAATAATAATAATAATAATAATAATAATAAAGAAGGATGATAGGGAAGATAGAAAAAACATGAAATGGGGCCATAACAACACGCCATGACCTGCCTTAGGTCTCCCCGCAGACTTGGTTGGTAGTGAGACCATAGCAGAAATAAAAACATGATGAAAAATGACATAATAATAATAAATTGGTAATTTTTGTAATATAGCAACCAAGGAATTTGAAAAACTGCCAAAATATAAATACCTGGAAATTGAAATAGAAAAAATGTGGAAATTGAAAACAAGAGTTGTACCAGTGACAGTGGGTGCACTTGGAATGATAAAAATGGAACAAAACAACACATTGAAATAATCCCTAGAAATCCCAGCTTAAGAGATATACAAAAAATTGTTTTATTAAGTACGGCCCACACACTAAGGAGAACTTTGTCTATGTAACGCTAGGGATGATGGGGAAGATAGAAAAACATGAAATGGAGTCATAACAACACGCCACGACCTGCCTTAGGTCTCCCCGCAGACTTGGTTGGTAGTGAGACCAAAGCAGAAATCGAAATATAATGAAAAGTGACATAATAATAATAATAATAATAATAATAATAATAATAATAATAATAATAATTTCATCAAACAGTGCATGTCTATATGGAAAACAACCCTTTACCTCAATCATATAAATGGAACCTATAAGTCTGATGAAATAAACATCAAAAGAGGTATATTTCAAGGTGATTCTTTATCTCCCTTACTATTCTGCATATCATTAATAGCACTAACCAGTCAACTTAATAAGACAGAATGTGGTTATAAAATAGGCCAAAAGAAAATAAGCCATCTATTTTACATGGATGACTTAAAGTTATATGCTAAGAATGATAATGAGCTGGAAGGTCTTCTGCAAACTGTAAAATGCTTCAGCGAAGACATTGGAATGAAATTTAATTTGAATAAATGTGCTAAAGCTACAGTTTTACGTGGATCAATACAAGAAACATCCTCAATTAGCCTAGACCCTGCTGTAACAATAAAAGAATTGAAACCAGAAGAAGCTTATAAATACCTAGGTGTAAATGAGAGCGAAAACATTCACCATAAAAAAATGAAAGAAATAGTGCGTAAAGAGTACTATAGAAGGCTACGAATGATATTAAAAACTGAATTAAATTCACAGAACAGAGTTATGGCCATTAATAGCCTTGCAATCCCAGTTGTCCAATATAGCTTCAACATCTTAAACTGGACTCTAAACGACATCAGGCGAATGGATGCTAAAACAAGAAAGCTTCTTTCTAAGCATAAGATGCATCATCCAAAGGCTGATATAGACCGTCTATACATACCCCGTAAAGAAGGTGGAAGGGGTCTTATTCAGCTGGAATTGTCATACAAGACAACAACTATTGGCTTACTAACATACATAGAAACAACAAAGGATTGGATGAGAAAATTAGTAAGGCAACATGAAGAAAGAAAGAAAAAATATTCAATAATAAAAGAAGGCAGTAAAAAAAAAAAAAGCAAAACAGAAGCAAAAACAGAAGCCAAGAACCAACTATTGCGGCAAAAAATATGAAAATGAAAGCCAAAGATAAAGCTCTTGAACAGATGAAACAGCGCTGGCAAGACAAACCTCTGCATGGCCAATATCCAGTACGTGCCAATAAATCCAATGTTGACAAAGTTAATACTCATCGATGGTTACGTGCATCTGGATTAAAGTCTGAAACTGAAGGATTTATACTTGCAGCACAAGACCAAAGTCTTTTCACGAGAAACTTTCAGGCAAATATTATGCATAATAATATGGATCCAAAATGCAGGTTTTGTGATAAACACCAAGAAACAATAGACCACCTAATCTCAGGCTGTTCTGTGCTTGCCCCAAACGAATATAAAAATCGCCACGATAGAGTTGGGCAATATTTACATTGGACAATGTGCAAACATTATGGAAAATCTGTAAACAAACACTGGTATGAACATCATCCAGCACCGGTTACAGAAATAGAAGATGTAACCATTCTATGGGATTACACCATCTACACAGACAGAAAAATTGAAGCAAACAGGCCAGACATTATTGTTAAAAACCAGAAGGAGAAAACTTGTCTATTAATTGATATGGCTTGTCCAGCGGATTGTAACATAGCAATCAAGGAATTTGAAAAACTGTCAAAATATAAAGACCTGGAAATTGAAATAGAAAAAATGTGGAAATTGAAAACAAGAGTTGTGCCAGTGATAGTAGGTGCACTTGGAATGATAAAAAATGGAACAAAACAACACATTGAAAGAATCCCTGGAAACCCCAGCTTAAGAGATATACAAAAAATTGTCTTATTAAGTACAGCCCACACACTAAGGAAAACTTTATCTATGTAATGCTTGGGATGATAGGGAAGATAGAAAAACATGAAATGGAGCCATAACAACACGCCACGACCTGCCTTAGGTCTCCCCGCAGACTTGGTTGGTAGTGAGACCAATGCAGAAATCGAAATATGATGAAAAATGACATAATAATAATAATAATAATAAACAATAATAATAATTATAGTAATATTTCGAAAACTTTTTGCTTTCAATTTAACAGGTTTTCATGGTTTTGTGGACCTTTCTGGATTAGGTTCTATAGCCTTGGTTGGCAACCAGTCGACCTAAGCCAGTAATAGCAAACTACTGCGGGAAAAATCTTCTGCCTAGTTAGTCATGTTTCGAAAGAGACATGATCACCAAAGCATGTATCACGGATGGCACTTAACTGACCGACTTGATTAGCAGGACAGATTGGGTTCTATAGCCTTTGATAGCAACCAGTCTATCGTAGAAAATAATGATAACCTGCTGTGGGAAAATCTTCTACCCAGTCAGTCATGTCTCTTTTAAGACATGATCGCCCAAGTGTGTATCGCTTATTGCCCTTTCCCGACTGACTTGAATAGCAGGGCAGCTAGGGTTCTATAGCCTTGGTTGGCAACCAGACTACCGCAGAGAGAATAATGAACTATTGCTTCCCAATCTTTACTTTCTAGCCCTGACAGCGTACCCAATAAAAGCCTCAAGAGCCACTTAAAGTAGGAGGTTACTGTTTGAAAGCATAGGAAAAGGCGTGCGTTAGGGGTATATAGCTGAAATAATCTTTAGAATGAACTAGAAACCCAACCTTAAACAAGAAACAAAAGATAAACTTTTACTAACGTTTAAACAAAAAACAATGTGAAGGTGCATGAGGCGGCGATAGGCGAACCTATCTACTCCTACTGGAGGAGGATTAAAATAAATAAAATGACAAAGGTAGTCGTAATTCTGAATTACTTCATTTTCGCAATAACGAGATATAAATACAAAAATACCCTCGTTCCCTGGCCACTCAGCTGTTTATAAAACACCGGAAGAGGTAATATTTTTCCTCCGGTGTTTGCCTAAGGAAGTCCTTCATTATCTAATGAGATCTTCCATTTTTACTCTACAGAGGAAAATGAATAGTTAGTGAATAAATTTTCAAAGTTCATGTGCAGACGGTAAAAGTCGAGATCTTACACACACATACACAAGATATGTGTAAATATATTTAAATAAACATTCATAGTTTATCTGAATGTGTAGAATCACTTCTACATGCATGTACATACTTATATACATATCGCCATGTACGCACGTATACGCACATACTTATACATTAGTACAGCACGTGAAACCTCTTTTTCCCGCGCTTCATTCAGAAATATATAAGCTGATTTTCACACGTGTTGAGACCAGTTGGAAACTACTTTTCGGTGTTAACAGTCCGAATGCTGTTAGTTCCTTTCTAACTCACATACTGCGCTAATTGCATTCAGCAATTAGTTACACCAAAAATATTTCTCTCTCTCTTACAAGCATATTTCACTACATATATAGTGATATTCAACTACTGATTAGTACGAACATCATATTTCCTTTTTTCAGGAACTCTTCCAGTATGAACATTGACACATTTACTTCAACATCCAAGAGAGAACTTTCTCCACTAAATCTTGCATGCACAAAATAATCAATCCTGTAACTATGTTTAATACATTGTTATTATTCTTGTTATATTGTTCTCTGAGTGATTTTTATTATTAATGTGGTGGATTGGACAACCAGTCTACTTTATAATGGTGTCTCCACTTTCAAATTACTACCACGTTGTCCAACCATAACAAATGTATTTTAGTCTTGGGAAAGATATAAACTTATCTCTTCTTCTTCCAGCTATGGGTTGCATAGTAGGACAGATTAGGTTCTAAAGTTTTGGTTGGCAACCAGTCTACTGCAGAAAGAAATGGCCACCCACTGCGGGAGGAACTTCCTCTTAGGGATCGAAAGAAACATGATCACTCAGGCGTGTATCACGTATAGCTCTTAATTGACTGACGGACAAAGTATTTCTAATTGACATTGCGTTTGACCAATCAAAATACTTAATGTAAATAGCGTCGGTATTTAACTATTTGGTATCTGAATTTTCATTGGATATTTGGTAATTTACAAATGCTGTCAAGTAGGATGTGCCACTGAAAGCCGAAGTAGAGTCTCTTCGACCTAAGAAGTAAAATAATTTAATAATTCGAATTATTTTATGGAGGTTGTCTTCCCCAAGTGTATTTGTGCGTAAGTGAATGCAAGGAATTCAACTGGAATTCAAACTCAGCTCCCCGATTTCTCGTTCCGAGTCGATATCCACTGCACCAAAGCATAGCAACCTACTGCGGGAAAATCTTCTTCTTAGTCAGTCATGTTTCAAAAGAGATATGATTGCCCAATCGTATATCACTTACGGCAATTAACTAACTGACTGGCTATACACGAGGTAAATTCTGTGGTTTAAGTTGTCAGCATGGGAAATTTTTGACGATAGTCTAACGCCTGCTTCTCCTCTTTCTTTCGATGGTGTTGAAGAAAAACACACCCGGATGTGTGTCTAAACAATCCGTTAACGAGAACAGTAGAACGAGTGGACGCTTAGCAGGGGAAAGTCATTCAGGTTTCTGTGTTACCGAAAACACAACACCCACTCATGAGGTAATGAAGACTGTGGTAATTAATTGTCAATACCTCTCTACTGTTAATTCATTAAAACTTTTGGTCCTGGGCATGACGGTAAACTGCATCCGGCAGCAAGGCCTCTGTTTGGGAGGTTGTGCGGACAATAGAACCACCTCTTAATTGCTGTTGTTCTCAGGTCCATCCTGACCCGGAGTGGTAGCACCTGGTAGGGTCCCAACTATGGGCAAATAGTTAACCACCAAACTGGGGTCAAAACACTATGACAGTATAAAAATACACTTTTATAGAAATGGATACATAAAAATATACTTTTGTAGAAAAATATACAATTTGGAGGAAAACATTCACAGCAAAACAATTTTGAATGCAAAACTAGAAGATATTTTCAGTTTTCTAAATTAAAAAAGAAAAAAACAAAAAATCTTCATTAAAATCTGACTAAATCAAATTTCTCACTATAACCAAACATTAAAAAAATACCTTAAAACTCCACCTTTTTGCCATTAAAAAAGCCACAGAGGTGAGGTTGATATACCGTAAACAAAACGCAAACTCACACTAAAAAAAAATATTTGTTTATATTTCTGAGATGTGGTAGTATTTACATTATTCAGATTACTGTCCCCATTTTTGTTGCCATATTCACCTCATCTTGGTTGCCATTTGTACGACGTTTAATAATAGATCATTCTATTTGTCTATATTTCTCAGATGAGGTAGTATTTACACTATTTACATTATTCGAACTATTGTCCTCATCTTGGTTGCCATTTGTACGACGTTTGATAATAGACCATTCTATTTGTCTATATTTCTGAGATGAGGTAGTATTTAGAGTGTTTACATTATTCGGACTATTGTCCTCATCTTTGTTGTCATTTATACGACGTTTGATAATAGATCATTCTATTTGTCTATATTTCTGAGATGAGGTAGTATTTACACTATTTACATTATTTGGACTATTGTCCTCATCTTTGTTGTCATTTGTACGACGTTTAATAATAGATCATTCTATTTGTCTATATTTCTGAGATGAGGTAGTATTTACACTATTTACATTATTCGGACTTTTGTCCTCATCTTGGTTGCCATTTGTACGACGTTTAATAATAGATCATTCTATTTGTCTATATTTCTGAGATGAGGTAGTATTTACAGTGTTTACATTATTCGGACAATTGTCCTCATCTTTGTTGTCATTTGTACGACGTTTGATAATAGATCATTCTATTTGTCTATATTTCTGAGATGAGGTAGTATTTACACTATTTACATTATTTGGACTATTGTCCTCATCTTTGTTGTCATTTGTACGACGTTTAATAATAGATCATTCTATTTGTCTATATTTCTGAGATGAGGTAGTATTTACACTATTTACATTATTCGGACTTTTGTCCTCATCTTGGTTGCCATTTGTACGACGTTTAATAATAGATCATTCTATTTGTCTATATTTCTGAGATGAGGTAGTATTTACAGTATTTACATTATTCGGACTATTGTCCTCATCTTGGTTGCCATTTGTACGACGTTTAATAATAGATCATTCTATTTGTCTATATTTCTGAGATGAGGTAGTATTTACACTATTTACATTATTCGGACTTTTGTCCTCATCTTGGTTGCCATTTGTACGACGTTTAATAATAGATCATTCTATTTGTCTATATTTCTCAGATGAGGTAGTATTTACACTATTTACATTATTCGGACTATTGTCCTCATCTTTGTTGCCATTTGTACGACGTTTAATAATAGATCATTCTATTTGTCTATATTTCTCAGATGAGGTAGTATTTACACTATTTACATTATTCGGACTATTATCCTCATCTTGGTTGCCATTTGTACGACGTTTAATAATAGATCATTCAATTTGTCTATATTTCTCAGATGAGGTAGTATTTACACTATTTACATTATTCGGACTATTGTCCTCATCTTGGTTGCCATTTGTACAACGTTTAATAATAGATCATTCTATTTGTCTATATTTCTGAGATGAGGTAGTATTTACACTATTTACATTATTCGGACTATTGTCCTCATCTTTGTTGTCATTTGTACGACGTTTAATAATAGATCATTCTATTTGTCTATATTTCTCAGATGAGGTAGTATTTACAGTATTTACATTATTCGGACTATTGTCCTCATCTTTGTTGTCATTTGTACGACGTTTAATAATAGATCATTGTATTTGTCTGTATTTCTGAGATGAGGTAGTATTTACACTATTGACATTATTCGGACTATTATCCTCATCTTTGTTGCCATTTGTACGACGTTTAATAATAGATCATTCTATTTGTCTATATTTCTGAGATGAGGTAGTATTTACACTATTTACATTATTCGGACTATTGTCCTCATCTTGGTTGCCATTTGGACGACGTTTCGGCTGCTGTACGCTCCGGCCTTCTTATGAGTTGTGAGTTCAATTCCAGGCTACAACAGTGGTGAACAAGTAACATGCAGCATTACAGTGAGATAACACATGACTTCCAATCGAGGCTTTACGCAAGGAATAAGAATGATATACGCCAGTGAATGTAATAAAGGGTTCGGTTCGAAATTCCTAGCACCTGAAGAAGGCCGGGGCGTACAACGACCGAAACATCGTACAACTAGCAACATAGACGAGGACAATAGTCCGAATAATATAAATACTGTCATTAAAAAAGACTTTGATTTTTCTTTTTAATAATGACATAAACATTTTGAGGATAAAATTTTGTCGTTATTAAATTTGGGGTTTTAAACATCATTTATTTAGCGAATGAGTAGAGGTACCTAGGATGTGCGTTGTAGCGCAGTGGATATCGACTAGGAAAGAGAAATCGGGGAACCGAGTTCGAATTCCAGCTGAATTCATTGCCTTCACTTATGCGCAAATACCCTTGGGAAAGGTATTAATCCGTCTCTTCCCTCCAGTTATGGGTTAAATAATAGGACAGATTGGGTTCTATAGCCTTGGTCGGCAACCAGTCTACCGCAGAAAGCAATGGCAACCTACTGCGGGATAATCTTCTGCCCAGTCAGTCATGTCTCGAAAGAGACATGATCGCCCAAGCGTGTATCGCGCATGGCACTTAACTGACTGACTGAGAGGTACCTAAGTGAAAGGGTATAAACTGACGCCATATAGACATCACTGAATATATTCCCAATGACTGTTATAATTTTTTTATAACATAATAAGTTAGACGGTGTTTATATTACAACTAGCAGTATAGCCCGGCGTTGCTCGGGTGTAATGAAAGCTTTAAAACTAATCCATGGTCCTGGAGCTCAGACTCTTTGGACGTTCGCACGAAAGACTAAAAAGCAATAGTTGTTTCCAGTTAAAGCGAAACCGTAGACTGAAAGAAAAATGAATGGATGTAAGTCAAATTTTGATTTCCTGGTATCGATATCAAATAAGTTATTTTCGTCGTAAACTGAATTTTGAAGGCTAAATAAGTCCTCTGAGTAAATGGTATCATGGCTGAGACTAAGAACTACAATTATACCTACTTAGAGCCAAACCCGAAGCAAAAACTAAAATAAAAGGGCTGAAAAAAATATACACACACACACACACACACACACACACACACACACACACACACACACACAAAAAACTTCTTGCCTTATATATATATATATATTATTGATTTTCTGCACTATTGTAAGAACTGCAACCTTGAAACTTGTGAATATCGTTTCTTATGTCTTTGTCTATGAATGTATCAAATTTGATTAAAATCGGGCCACTCCTTCGGTAACCCGATTTTTTCGATTATCGATTTTCGATATTTATCGGGGGTACCTCGACACAAAACCTAGCTAAGAACACTCGCAGACGCTTATAGTACAACTGTGTAAATTTTCAAGAAAATCGATTCAGCCGTTTCGGAGTTTATAGGTAACGGACACACACACACACACACACACACACACACACACACACACACACACACTCACACAGAGTTCCATTTATAAATAAGTTTAGATATTACATTAAGCAAGAATATATTGTACGCGTTTAGTAATATTATGTATAAGAATTTAATAAACGGTCAAAAGCACATTAGCTTGTCTCACTTGTTCTTGCGGGACCTTTAGAAACCTAAGATTGAGAAACGCTGTAATAGAATCTTCTATCGGGGAACATTAATAAAAACAGTCCCTACCAATTTTATCGAATGAGCAACCGACCTTTCCTATGTATTCATTTTTTTTTAATGATGTATTGTTAATTCGTTTTGTTTTAGATTGTCCTTGTACTTTATTGTTTTCATTGTGAACAAACGTCAATGATTGTTTGTTGTGAATCCACTTGTAAAAAACTGCAATCAATTTGAAGAGGGTCGTCTGATTTTGGAAGGACATTTTATGGTTGACGCCATGTTTTTTTTAGCCTGTACGTCAAAGGATGGTAACTTGATTAAAATCAAACATTGGCAAAAGCTAACGAGACACAACCAGTCTGAGCATGTCTTTTCCTTGTCTTGTGCTTATTTATTTACTGCTTAACAAGATGACTGGAAATTCTACGATGAACTTTTTTTTTATCTATATCCAAGATAAATATTTGAATAATGTAGGAAAGATAATCGCAATAAATTATATTTACCATGTGTGACCTGAATGTCAAAGTAGGCAAGGAGAGAGAAGAGGAAATAGCAGACAAACTCGGACTAGGAACCTGCAACGAATGCGGAGAAAAGTGGGTCAAATGGTGAATGACCAGGTCATAGCCAACACTTGGTTTCAAGAACATCAAAGATGGTTATGGGCAAGGAGAAGCCCAGGAGGAGAAACTAAAATCCAAATCGACTGCATAACCATCAACAAAAGGTTCAGTTTTGCAGTTATTCACTGCAAAACTTATTCGGTTGCCGACTGCGGAAGCGACCACCTCCCTGTTATATGTAAATTAAGAATGCAATTATGGAATTGAAGAAGCCTAACGCAGAAACAAAACTGCAATACAACACACTTCTGAACGACCCGAATCCGAAGGAAAAAATATATGGACAGTGTGAAAAATAATATACAAAGAACAAAATGGGAACAGAAACTCGTAATGGGACTCAGTAAAAGAAACTTTATTGACATCAGCGACAGACATCCCCCCACCCAAATGGACATAAATAGAAAAACGAATGGATCACAAATGGTGACATAATGCAAAAGAGACAGAAAACAATGTCAAGACATGGAACAGAATAAAGAAAACTAAAAAATAAGGAAAAAATGAGGATATATTTCTTTTTTATAATCATATCGCCCCGAGCAAGAGGCATTTTACTGCCACTGTTTTGCAGGGGGTTACATAAGAGGAAAGTTATGAGAAAGAGTGACAGGTTTTAGCGTGATTTTGGAGACTTAAAGGTCGACTTATACACGTAAATATACGGTAGCGATGATTACAATTGTAATAAAACTTAAACATTTACTCTCTTCCGACATTTTGCATTGCAGTCAACTTTGGTCTTCAAAAATTTAAATGCAATGGCAATCATTATCTTCTGTCTTATTTATTTTTGTTTATTATCATATCGCCCCAATAAAGGCAGCTTACTGTTACCGTTATGCAGGCGGTTTAATGGAGGGAAAATTATGAGAAAGAGTGACAGGTTATAGGGGGTGTCAGGAAGTGGGTAAGAGAAGGATGAGAATACTGATGAGAGTGGAGTGGACGGAGAAAGGAGCATGAGAGAAAGGATGCAGGTTAGTGAGATGAGAGATGACTATTGACTTTACATTTAAATTCTTGGAGATTGTAGCTGTCGGACTATCTATCTATCTATCTATCTATCTATCTATCTATCTATCTATCTATCTATCATCATCTCAGTCTGTTCATATCTATCTATCTATCTATCTATCTATCTATCTATCTATCTATCTCAGTCTGTTCATATCTATCTATCTATCTATCTATCTATCTATCTCAGTCTGTTCATATCTATCTATCTATCTATCTATCTATCTATCTATCTATCTATCTATCTATCTATCTCTTTTATAATCATACCACCCCAGGCAAGGCATTTTACTGCCACGTTTTTGCAGGGGGTTACAACGGAGGACAGGTTATAGGGGGTGTCAGGAAGTGGGTAAGAGAAGGAAGAGAATACTGATGAGAGTGGAGTGGACGGAGAAAGGGACATAAGAGAAAGAGGATGCAGGTTAGTGAGATAGGAGATGACTATTGACTTTACATTTAGATTCTTGGAGATTGTAGCTGTCGGGGAAGCAAGTAAATGGAAGGGAATTCCACAGGCGGCAAGTGCGAGAAAAGAAGCTGTTTGAGTAGATTTTGCGTTTACAATTTATATGCTAAAAAAGAATGGCTCAACGAAAAATGTACTGAAATACAGAGATTTAGTATCACAAATAAAGACAATATGCATAAAAATCAGAGAACAGGACAAAAGATACGCTTTTCAACAAAATGCATGAAATTCAAAGATGCAACACTCATATCAGAAAAAGAAAAAATACTTCAGCGATGGAACGATTATGTTGAAGATTTCTTCAACGACGAAAGAGAACATCCGGCAATACACAGAAATACTAACGGACCAAATATATTAAAAACCAAAACAGAAGCTGAAAATTGTAAAGAAATAAAGCAGCAGGGCCAGACGGAATTACAATGGAGTTGCTGACAGCCTTAAACGATTTTGGCGTAGTCAAGGTCGAAGAAACAAAAAATGAAATCTAAAAAAAGTGGTGAGATACCGGAAGACCTAAGCAGATTTATTTTCATAGCCCTGCATAAGAAGCCAGGCGCAAACGAATGTAAATTCCACCGAACAATCAGTTTAATGAGCCACATGATTAAAATCATCATCCGAATTCTGATGAATAGAGCAGGAACATAAAACCATAGATGGGGCAAGAACAATGCGGGTTCGTCTAGGATACCGCAACAAGGAACGCCATATTTATGTTCAGAATATAATCAGAAAGAGCGCATTACAAATGCAGAAATACGTGTAGTTGTGTTTTATAAACTACGCAAACGTGTTCAACAAAGTACGCCACAAAAATTTGTTAGAATTGTTCGGCAACCTTGACATATTCAGGAATAACCAAGAACCTACAATACCGTCCATAATTATTAGGCTACCCCAGTGTTTTAAAAAAATTATGTATTTCACACTATTTTTAGTATTTATTGCCAAGTGGATAATTCTAAATGAAAATAGAATAGTTCTTTTGTTAATACTGCACAATAACATGTGCATTAAATAAACTGTTCTGTTGTCCAGTTTTTGTGCTCTCTTCCCCATTTTAGTCTCTTCTTCTTATTGGCTGGTCGAAGCAAATGCTTCCTGGCTGCCTTGTAAAGTTTTGCAAAGTAATAATAACAAAAGAACCATTCTATTCTCATTTAGAATTATCCACTTGGCAATAAATGCTAAAAATAGTATGAAATACATAATTTCTTTTAAAAAAACTGGGGTGGCCTAATAATTATGGCCGGTAGTGTATACTGGCAGCAAAGCTCCTGCAAACGGACAGGAAATGAGTTCAGCAGATATACAAAAATAGAAAAAGGACTTCTACACGAACAGTTTCTTTTCTCGCAGAACTCCCTTCCGTGTACTTCCTTCCTTGATAGCTACAATCTCCACAAATTTAAATGCAACGTCAAATGCCATTTTCTATTTTCTTGAATCCCGTTCATTTTCTATCATTTCTTCAATACAACCTTTACTCGGTCTTTTCTCTCACTGTCACCCACTGCACACCAGTGGTGGTTCTGCCTTGCTTGGGGTGAAATGATTCTAAAAAATAAAAATAAAATTCCATCACGGACGCTGCACATGAAACATCAGCAACGAGTCCTTTTTTGTAGTCTCCCAAGGCTGACCGCTAGGTAATTGTTGTTTTGTTATTTTGATATATTTTTAGTATTTAAACACGATTCATAAGAGTTCCTTCCAACAGTCACAATGATTTGTTTTTCTTTCATCTCCAAAGAAAAGATACAATTCGAATTTTGTTTAATTGTTACTACCTCCAATCTCATTATCACCATCCAGATTTTATATTCGTTAAATAAGAAATACTGATATAATTTTTTCTATCGATTTGAAAGGAAAAAAATAACAAGAGAAAAAAATAACAAGAGAAAAAAAAATTATTTTCTAATTAAATAAAGAGCCTTTTTTCCCCTCTGTCTTTGTTTAATTGCCAATATCAAGTGAAAGAAAAATCGATTTGTTCGGTAAGAAAGAAACCATTTAACGGCTTCGTTATCACGTACTCAAGATCTCGTTCGCGCGTGATTTGATTTTTTGAGTTATTTTGGCCGTCATTTTCTCTTTTTTTTGTGTGTGTTTATTCTTATTTTACGAGGCGGCTTTTAATCGATCCTGAATATCTGAGGGTTTGCTGAACGTCTTGAGTAATGACGGGCCGCTGTTTATAAGGTTGCCATGGCAAATACATAAACATTATCGTTCTGAGTTTGAAATCAACCGGCCTTGCCTGACGAGATAACTCGCAATAAATTTTCGCCTGAAACGTCTGACGAGATAACTCGCAAAATTCTTTCGGTTTAAGCGGCTGACGAGATAACTCGGAATAAATTTTCTCCTGAAACGGCAGACGAGATAACTCGCAATAATTTTTTTCCTCAAACTAACAAAAAATATTGTTCCCTGAAACAGTTAACGAGATAACTGTAAAAAAAAAATTATCTTCTCTAGAAGCTGACGAGATAACTCGCCAGAAAGTTTGTGTCTAGAGAAGTAGTTGATGAGTCATTCTGCTGGTATGACGTCATATACAAATTAAATTTAAAAAATAATTATTTTTCTGAAAGAGACTCAGAGTGAAAAAAAATGATATTTTGCAATAAAACTTTCATTAAAGAAATTCTGCCGATGCAATAAAAATGAATTGTTTACAACAATGTGTGGCGAAAATGATTCACCGTTAGCCACTTCGAAACCGGTCAGTATCTAAATAAGGCCATATTGTGTCGTAGTATTTGTCTATATTTCTGAGATGAAGTAGCATTTACAGTATTTATATTGTTCGGACTATTATATTCATCTTTGTTGCCATTTGTACAACGTTTCGGTCGTTGTACGCTGCGGCCTTCTTCAGTTGCTAGGAATTTTTAACCGAACACTTTATTACAATCACTGAGGTATATCATCTTCATTCCTTACCTAGAGTCTCTTCTAGTAGTCATGAGATAACTCATGAATATTCCTAGCACCTGAAGAAAGCCAGAGCGTACAACGGTCGAAACGTCGTACAAATGGCAACAAAGATGAGGACAATAATCCGAATAATGTTAATACTGCATTGTGTCTTACTGGAAAGTCATTGCGTATTACTAGAAAGGGGTTGTGTATTACTGGAAAAGGATTGTGTATTGTTGGAAAGGGATTGTGCACTACTAGAAGGACATTGTGTATTGCTGGAAGGGCATTATTTATTACTAGAAAGTCGTGTATTATTAGAAAATCGTTGTGAATTCCTAGAAGGACATTGTGCATTACTAGATAGCCTTTGTGTATTATTTAAAAATTAATGTGTATTACTTGAAGGATTATTGCATCGAAAAAACAAAGTCGAGAGTTCTGGATCTTTATGTAATTTTAATTTTTTTTTATGTCAGGGAATGCTGCACAATTTCCCCGCATAAGAAGAGGAGACGTGAGGCAACGGAAAAAAAATGTACTGAATTCTTATTCAATATCAGTCAGTCAATCAGTCAGACAGTTAAGTGCCATACGTGATACACGCTTTGGGCGATCATGTCTCGAAAGAGACGACTGAGCAGAAGGTTATCTCGCAGTAGGTTGCTATTACTTTCTACGGTACACTGGTTGCCAGCCAAGGCTATAGAACCCAATCTGTCCTGTTATTTAACCCATAACTGGAGGTAAGAGATGGATTAATACCTTTCCCAATGATATTTGTGCGTAAGTGAATGCAAGGAATTCAACTGGAATTTGAACTCTTCCTAAAATGGTAATGATTGCTAAACAACTTTCTCACAGTTGAAAGTGTAGTCTTGAGATGTGGTTCTACAGAAGGATGCTGAGAATACCATATACAAAACATGTGAGTAAACTTTAAGGAAAATGAGAACGAAAAGGACACTTATATCTAGAATCAGAAACAGACAATTGAGGTTTCTGTGACAAATAACGAGGAAAGAAGAGTTGGAGAATTTGACACTCGCTGGAAGACACAAAGGACAGAGGCAAATAACAATTAATCTACTTAAAGTGTTTATGCAAATAGAAGGTAGAGATTGAAAAGAATAGCATGTTGACAAATGCTGCTTACAGATAAAAGAAAAAGGAAGCTATGGAGAACATGCGATCTTAAAAATTAAATGTTGAATTACTGTGAAGAAACCAATTTATTTGAAATGAGATGCTTCACGTCACGTTATAAAGGCGCGTCAACGTGGTGTAATGGTTAGCAAGCTTGTCTTGTTTCAATTGAGTAGTGAATTCGATCCTCACCGGCTGTCTCATACTTTCGGCCTTGTGCCACATCTAAGCTGTGCATAGAAAATTGACATTATAAATTTGTTTTCTTTGAAATTCCGTTAAAAAACGGTACCAAATTTATTTCTGAGTCAATATCAGGAGGGAATCAAAATTAGAGGAAGAAATGGAATTATAGGAAAGAAACGCTATGTCCAACACAATTAAATACCCACTTATATTTATATATATATATATATATATATATATATATATATATATATATATATCGCTGTAATACACGCCAAAAAATTATTTTTTATCCAATAACAGACAATTTTTATAAACACGCCAGCAAAGATTCCCCAATTGACACCATATAAATCAAGATGTCTATTGGCTAGAAATCAACACGACCATGTGAAATATTTTACCAATCAGAGAAAAGCAAATTACTTTTCTTATGCTTACTTTTGAGAAAAAATATTCTTATAAAAATCCGCACGTTTAAACTATCAGTGGCACAAATGTGACTGTCTCCAAGCCGTTCAAGCACAATAGAAAACGCAACTAAATATAGAAAGCAATATATGTCTTTAAATGAATCATTTTGTTAGGTGTGTCGGCCATGCCTAGTACAAAGCCACTTCCAAACATAGCCGACAATCCCCGCATTTAAAGATACCATCAGGTTGTTGAAAAAAATAAGTGAAATTTTGTTAACATGAATGTGTAAGAAGAAGAAGACTCACCGAGAAAATGCTTGCAGCTTTGTAGTTAAAATTGTTCAAAGAGAAATGTATGTAATCGGAATGTCCCAAAGAAGTTGAGAGTTCATGGTAGTGTAATAGCAGAATGTAATGTCTTATGTTCTTTCCCCTTTTTGGTAGTTTGGCGACAGGGTGAGAAAGAAGGTAAAACAAATAAAGAAATTGAAACAGTTAAAGAGTCCCGTTGTTGTTGCTGTTTTCTTTGCGGCGTGGAGTAAAAATGAAGAAAAGAAAATTGGGAGAAAAGATCGAATGAATCTGTGACGCGCCCTTACGTCCGGTTCGGCTTCTTAAAATTTCTTTTGTTACATTTCCAGAAAATCCGTCAGCTAACCGCTCCCATGCTGACTGTTTTGACAGGTCAAGAGATTTCGTTTAAGTAGTGGATTTGTCCTGTGATCGGCTCCAGCGGGCATTTTCTTCTATATACTGTGAAAAAACGTCATATATCAATTTTTTATTTCCTATCCTATCAGAATCCAGAATTTTACTTTTCACACAGACTTGGTGAAATTTGCCTTGGTCTGGGTTTTTCCAAAATGTTTTTGTCGTTTTCTATAAATACTTTCACGGCTTCTGCTCCGATGAACTTAGATCACTAGTGCCCCCTAAATACGAATTTGAACGAGATACTAGATTAGCAACTAGATCCCACCCGTTTACAGTGAAACCGATAAAATGCAGCCGTAACTTCTACTCCAACAGTTTCTTTCCTCGCACTTCCCGACCGTGGAATTCTCTTCCAAACGATTGCTTCCCCGACGGCTACAATCTCCAGGAGTTTAAATGTAAGGTCAATAGACACCTCCTAACACACTAACCTGCTCCCATTCTATCAAACACTCTTCCCATCTGCCCAACCCTCATCCTCGGTATCCTTACTCATCTGTCACCTTCCTCCTGACATTCCCTATGTCTAACCACTCCTTCTCTTTACCTTCCCCTATGTAGCCCCATGCGCAATAGTGGCAGTGGAATGCCTTGCTTGGGGTGAGATGATTAAAAAAAAACGATTTTGAGGGTATACAATTTTACTTGGTGCGTTTTAGTTAATTGTTGGATGATATACGATTTGTATATTATACGTTTAAACAACAACAGGACTGGCGGTCAGTTAATCTTTGCTGATGATCAAAGCATTTTCTCAAGTACGCGTGGACTGTGGACCAACTACGCAAAGACGTTAACTCAATTAAAGAGTATTTTCACTTTTTTTTACTCTTTTGAATACGGGCACATATACTTATGAGTATGAATAATTTATTTAACAGGGATAACAATTTGTATATATTTCTGAGATGTGGTATTTGCATTATATAAATTGTTCGGACTGTTGTGATCATCTTCATTGCCATGTTCAAGACGTTTATCTTCAATGACTCATGGCCTAGTAGAAAAAAAAAATGAAATCCAGTGACTTGACCGAAAGAGTTGTGAGTTCGACAGCGAAAGTGAGCAAAAACATTAGAGAGTTGAGTTAAAGAGAGATACCTGAAAACGTCCGGAAGCGGTATGACTCATGGAACAAGAATAATCTACCGCAGTAAACGAAATAAAGGGTTCAGTTTAAATTCCAATCACATGAAGAAGGTCGGAGCGTATAATTGCCGAAACATCGCGAATATGGCAATAAAAATAAGGACAACAGTCCGAACAATGTAAATAGATTATAAATTTTTTTTCTTTATTTTTTGTTTCCTTATTGCTTCAAAGAAAGACGTTCAGATTTTTAATATGAAAAAAAACAAAAAAAAACAAAAATGAAAACAAAAAAATCAACAAAAAACAAGAACAACAACACTCCACCGAGCCGACTGAATTTTTTGCGAAATATCGAGACAAAGACATTATAAATATTATTTTTCATCATTTCACCCAATGCAAGGCAGAATGTCAATAATACGCATGGAGTTACAGTGAAAGAATAAATAAGATGCAGAATCTGTCAAAGAAAAGATAAGAGATGGATGGCGTTCAAATAGATAAAAGATGGCAATTGACATTGCATTTAAACTTTTGGAGTTTGTAGTTATTGGGATGCCAAAGAAAAGATAAGAGATGGATGGCGTTCAAATAGATAAAAGATGTCAATTGACATTGCATTTAAACTTTTGGAGTTTGTAGCTATTGGGATGCCGAAGAAAAGATAAGAGACGGATGGCGTTCAAATAGATAAAAGATGTCAATTGACATTGCATTTAAACATTTGGAGTTTGTAGCTATTGGGATGCCGAAGAAAAGATAAGAGATTGACGGCGTTCAAATAGATAAAAGATGTCAATTGACATTGCATTTTAACTTTTGGAGTTTGTAGCTATTGGGATGCCAAAGAAAAGATAAGAGATTGACGGCGTTCAAATAGATAAAAGATGTCAATTGACATTGCATTTAAACTTTTGGAGTTTGTAGCTATTGGGATGCCGAAGAAAAGATAAGAGACGGATGGCGTTCAAATAGATAAAAGATGTCAATTGACATTGCATTTAAACATTTGGAGTTTGTAGCTATTGGGATGCCAAAGAAAAGATAAGAGATGGATGGCGTTCAAATAGATAAAAGATGTCAATTGACATTGCATTTAAACATTTGGAGTTTGTAGCTAATGGGATGCCGAAGAAAAGATAAGAGATGGATAGCGTTAAAATAGATAAAAGATGTCAATTGACATTGCATTTAAACATTTGGAGTTTGTAGCTATTGGGATGCCAAAGAAAAGATAAGAGATGGATAGCGTTCAAATAGATAAAAGATGTCAATTGACATTGCATTTAAACATTTGGAGTTTGTAGCTATTGGGATGCCGAAGAAAAGATAAGAGATGGATGGCGTTAAAATAGATAAAAGATGTCAATTGACATTGCATTTAAACTTTTGGAGTTTGTAGCTATTGGGATGCCGAAGAAAAGATAAGAGACGGATGGCGTTCAAATAGATAAAAGATGTCAATTGACATTGCATTTAAACATTTGGAGTTTGTAGCCATTGGGATGCCGAAGAAAAGATAAGAGACGGATGGCGTTCAAATAGATAAAAGATGTCAATTGACATTGCATTTAAACTTTTGGAGTTTGTAGCTATTGGGATGCCGAAGAAAAGATAAGAGACGGATGGCGTTCAAATAGATAAAAGATGTCAATTGACATTGCATTTAAACATTTGGAGTTTGTAGCTATTGGGATGCCGAAGAAAAGATAAGAGATGGATAGAGTTAAAATAGATAAAAGATGTCAATTGACATTGCATTTAAACTTTTGGAGTTTGTAGCTATTGGGATGCCAAAGAAAAGATAATAGATGGACGGCGTTCAAATAGATAAAAGATGTCAATTGACATTGCATTTAAACATTTGGAGTTTGTAGCTATTGGGATGCCAAAGAAAAGATAAGGGACGGATGGCGTTCAAATAGGTAAAAGATGTCAATTGACATTGCATTTAAACATTTGGAGTTTGTAGCTATTGGGATGCCAAGGAAAAGATAAGAGATGGATGGCGTTCAAATAGATAAAAGATGTCAATTGACATTGCATTTAAACATTTGGAGTTTGTAACTATTGGGATGCCGAAGAAAAGATAAGAGATGGTTGGCGTTCAAATAGATAAAAGATGTCAATTGACATTGCATTTAAACTTTTGGAGTTTGTAGCTATTGGGATGCCGAAGAAAAGATAAGAGATGGGTGGCGTTCAAATAGATAAAAGATGGCAATTGACATTGCATTTAAACATTTGGAGTTTGTAGCTATTGGGATGCCCAAGGAAAAGATAAGAGATGGATGGCGTTCAAATAGATAAAAGATGTCAATTGACATTGTATTTAAACTTTTGGAGTTTGTAGCTATTGGGATGCCGGAGAAAAGATAAGAGACGGATGGCGTTCAAATAGATAAAAGATGTCAATTGACATTGCATTTAAACTTTTGGAGTTTGTAGCCATTGGGATGCCGAAGAAAAGATAAGAGACGGATGGCGTTCAAATAGATAAAAGATGTCAATTGACATTGCATTTAAACTTTTGGAGTTTGTAGCTATTGGGATGCCGAAGAAAAGATAAGAGACGGATGGCGTTCAAATAGATAAAAGATGTCAATTGACATTGCATTTAAACTTTTGGAGTTTGTAGCTATTGGGATGCCGAAGAAAAGATCAGAGACGGATGGCGTTCAAATAGATAAAAGATGTCAATTGACATTGCATTTAAACTTTTGGAGTTTGTAGCTATTGGGATGCCGACGAAAAGATAAGAGACGGATGGCGTTCAAATAGATAAAAGATGTCAATTGACATTGCATTTAAACTTTTGGAGTTTGTAGCTATTGGGATGCCGAAGAAAAGATAAGAGATGGATGGCGTTCAAATAGATAAAAGATGGCAATTGACATTGCATTTAAACATTTGGAGTTTGTAGCTATTGGGATTCCAAAGAAAAGATAAGAGATGGACGGCGTTCAAATAGATAAAAGATGTCAATTGACATTGCATTTAAACTTTTGGAGTTTGTAGCTATTGGGATGCCGAAGAAAATATAAGAGATGGATGACATTCAAATAGATAAAAGATGTCAATTGATATTGTATTTAAAATTTTGGAGTTTGTACCTATTGGGATGCCGAAGAAAAGATAAGAGATGGATGGCGTTCAAATAGATAAAAGATGGCTGTTGACATTGCATTTAAACTTTTGGAGTTTTTAGCTATTGGGATGCCAAAGAAAAGATAAGAGATGGACGGCGTTCAAATAGATAAAAGATGTCAATTGACATTGGATTTAAAATTTTGGAGTTTGTAGCTATTGGGATGCCAAAGAAAAGATAAGAGATGGACGGCGTTCAAATAGATAAAAGATGTCAATTGACATTGTATTTAAAATTTTGGAGTTTGTAGCTATTGGGATGCCAAAGAAAAGATAAGAGACGGATGGCGTTCAAATAGATAAAAGATGGCTGTTGACATTGCATTTAAACTTTTGGAGTTTGTAGCTATTGAGATGCCAAAGAAAAGATAAGAGATGGACGGCGTTCAAATAGATAAAAGATGTCAATTGACATTGTATTTAAAATTTTGGAGTTTGTAGCTATTGGGATGCCAAAGAAAAGATAAGAGATGGATGGCGTTCAAATAGATAAAAGATGTCAATCGACATTGCATTTAAAATTTTGGAGTTTGTAGCCATTGGGATGCCGAAGAAAAGATAAGAGATGGATGGCGTTCAAATAGATAAAAGATGTCAATTGACATTGCATTTAAAATTTTGGAGTTTGTAGCCATTGGGATGCCGAAGAAAAGATAAGAGATGGATGGCGTTCAAATAGATAAAAGATGTCAATTGACATTGCATTTAAAATTTTGGAGTTTGTAGCTATTGGGATGCCGAAGAAAAGATAAGAGATGGATGGCGTTCAAATAGATAAAATATGTCAATTGACATTGCATTTAAACTTTTAGAGTTTGTAGTTATTGGGATGCCAAAGAAAAGATAAGAGACGGATGGCGTTCAAATAGATAAAAGATGTCAATTGACATTGCCTTTAAACTTTTGGAGTTTGTAGCTATTGGGATGCCGAAGAAAAGATAAGAGATGGATGGCGTTCAAATAGATAAAATATGTCAATTGACATTGCATTTAAACTTTTAGAGTTTGTAGTTATTGGGATGCCGAAGAAAAGATAAGAGATGGATGGCGTTCAAATAGATAAAAGATGTCAATTGACATTGCCTTTAAACTTTTGGAGTTTGTAGCCATTGGGATGCCGAAGAAAAGATAAGAGATGGATGGCGTTCAAATAGATAAAAGATGTCAATTGACATTGCATTTAAAATTTTGGAGTTTGTAGCTATTGGGATGCCGAACAAAAGATAAGAGATGGATGGCGTTCAAATAGATAAAAGATGTCAATTGACATTGCATTTAAAATTTTGGAGTTTGTAGCTATTGGGATGCCGAAGAAAAGATAAGAGATGGATGGCGTTCAAATAGATAAAATATGTCAATTGACATTGCATTTAAACTTTTAGAGTTTGTAGTTATTGGGATGCCAAAGAAAAGATAAGAGACGGATGGCGTTCAAATAGATAAAAGATGTCAATTGACATTGCCTTTAAACTTTTGGAGTTTGTAGCTATTGGGATGCCGAAGAAAAGATAAGAGATGGATGGCGTTCAAATAGATAAAATATGTCAATTGACATTGCATTTAAACTTTTAGAGTTTGTAGTTATTGGGATGCCGAAGAAAAGATAAGAGATGGATGGCGTTCAAATAGATAAAAGATGTCAATTGACATTGCCTTTAAACTTTTGGAGTTTGTAGCCATTGGGATGCCGAAGAAAAGATAAGAGATGGATGGCGTTCAAATAGATAAAAGATGTCAATTGACATTGCATTTAAAATTTTGGAGTTTGTAGCTATTGGGATGCCGAACAAAAGATAAGAGATGGATGGCGTTCAAATAGATAAAAGATGTCAATTGACATTGCATTTAAAATTTTGGAGTTTGTAGCTATTGGGATGCCGAAGAAAAGATAAGAGATGGATGGCGTTCAAATAGATAAAAGATGTCAATTGACATTGCATTTAAAATTTTGGAGTTTGTAGCCATTGGGATGCCGAAGAAAAGATAAGAGATGGATGGCGTTCAAATAGATAAAAGATGTCAATTGACATTGCATTTAAAATTTTGGAGTTTGTAGCTATTGGGATGCCAAAGAAAAAAGATAAGAGATGGACGGCGTTCAAATAGATAAAAGATGTCAATTGACATTACATTTAAAATTTTGGAGTTTGTAGCTATTGGGATGCCAAAGAAAAGATAAGAGATGGACGGCGTTCAAATAGATAAAAGATGTCAATTGACATTGTATTTAAAATTTTGGAGTTTGTAGCTATTGGGATGCCGAAGAAAAGATAAGAGACGGATGGCGTTCAAATAGATAAAAGATGGCTGTTGACATTGCATTTAAACTTTTGGAGTTTGTAGCTATTGAGATGCCAAAGAAAAGATAAGAGATGGACGGCGTTCAAATAGATAAAAGATGTCAATTGACATTGCATTTAAAATTTTGGAGTTTGTAGCTATTGGGATGCCGAAGAAAAGATAAGAGATGGATGGCGTTCAAATAGATAAAAGATGTCAATTGACATTGCATTTAAAATTTTGGAGTTTGTAGCTATTGGGATGCCGAAGAAAAGATAAGAGATGGATGGCGTTCAAATAGATAAAAGATGTCAATTGACATTGCATTTAAAATTTTGGAGTTTGTAGCCATTGGGATGCCGAAGAAAAGATAAGAGATGGATGGCGTTCAAATAGATAAAAGATGTCAATTGACATTGCATTTAAAATTTTGGAGTTTGTAGCTATTGGGATGCCGAAGAAAAGATAAGAGATGGATGGCGTTCAAATAGATAAAATATGTCAATTGACATTGCATTTAAACTTTTAGAGTTTGTAGTTATTGGGATGCCGAAGAAAAGATAAGAGATGGATGGCGTTCAAATAGATAAAAGATGTCAATTGACATTGCATTTAAAATTTTGGAGTTTGTAGCCATTGGGATGCCGAAGAAAAGATAAGAGATGGATGGCGTTCAAATAGATAAAAGATGTCAATTGACATTGCATTTAAAATTTTGGAGTTTGTAGCTATTGGGATGCCGAAGAAAAGATAAGAGATGGATGGCGTTCAAATAGATAAAATATGTCAATTGACATTGCATTTAAACTTTTAGAGTTTGTAGTTATTGGGATGCCGAAGAAAAGATAAGAGATGGATGGCGTTCAAATAGATAAAAGATGTCAATTGACATTGCCTTTAAACTTTTGGAGTTTGTAGCTATTGGGATGCCGAAGAAAAGATAAGAGATGGATGGCGTTCAAATAGATAAAAGATGTCAATTGACATTGCATTTAAAATTTTGGAGTTTGTAGCTATTGGGATGCCGAAGAAAAGATAAGAGATGGATGGCGTTCAAATAGATAAAAGATGTCAATTGACATTGCATTTAAAATTTTGGAGTTTGTAGCTATTGGGATGCCGAAGAAAAGATAAGAGATGGATGGCGTTCAAATAGATAAAAGATGTCAATTGACATTACATTTAAAATTTTGGAGTTTGTAGCTATTGGGATGCCGAAGAAAAGATAAGAGATGGGTGGCGTTCAAATAGATACAAGATGTCAATTGACATTGCATTTAAACTTTTGGAGTTTGTAGTTATCAGGGAAGCAAGCAAATGGAATTGATTTCCACAAACGTGAAATGCGAGAAAAAAATATTAGTGTAGAAGAAGTGGTTGAATTTAACTATATCGACGGTAAAAATGGTAGGACCTTGATGACATTCCAGTAGCACATATAAATACATGTAGTCAAGGAAGCAGGGGGAAAAGCTCATCACAGCAGTTGCCATGAAAATACTTGTAGAAAAAGACAGAGGGAATCCACATCACGTCGGTGATATAGTGACTGAAGACGGGCTGCAAAGTCAGGCTCGATTTTATTGCAAATCTTCCTTTGGATTTTGTCGAGAACCTCAAAATGAATAGCAGAATCACCCGACCAGATATGGCAACAGTATTCAATGCACAGACGAATGGTTGATTTATAAATGTGCAAGATGGATTCTGACCGAGAACATCGAGACGAATAGCAGAAGCATCCGACTAGATATGGCAACAGTATTCAATGCACGGACGAATGGTAGATTTATAAATGTGCAAGATGGATTCTAATGAGAAAAACTTCTTAACCCAACACAGTGAACGAACCTTCTTAGAAGTAGATGCATCCATGGATTCAATGTAGTCATATGATGTCGCTTGAGAGAGCGAGACCAAGAAGTCGCAGTGTGTTGCTCTCTAGTGGTAAGCAGCAATGTTTCCCTATGGTAGTTAAAGAAATGTATCTTCGTTTTGGAGGTATTAAAATTTACGAGCCATATCCTACTTTATTCATTCTTAGATTAAAGAATGTGCAGAAGCCAGGTTTACTTTGTCAGCCTTGGCAGACTTCTTATAGAAACGGGCGTAAATGGTGGTGTCAACTGCATCGATGCCAAATTGGGAATTGATTACATCAGGAAGATCATTGATGAAGATCAGACAAAAGCGTAAGATTTAGGATTGAGCCTCGAGGGACGTCCACGTTTGTATGAAAGCAGTTGGAAGCTTACCCGTTCAAAATAACCTTCATTTCATGATTTGATATAAAGTAGGATACTAAGTAAGGTACTGGAACGACGAAATATATTTTCTTTTACAAATTACTGCTGAGGTCAATACAATCAAAAATCAATTATTTAAAAATTATTGATAAAAAAAGTCGTCACTAAAAATGATTTGTTTTTGTTTTGTTAACAAATATGTGTTACTAGCAGTATAGCCCGGCGTTGCTCGGGTGTAATGAAAGCTTTAAAATTAATCCATGGTCCCGGAGCTCAGACTCTTTGGACGTTGGCACGAAAGACTAAAAAGCAATAGTTGTTTCCAGTTAAAGCGAAACCGTAGACTGAAAGAAAAATGAGTGGATGTAAATCAAATTTTGATTTCCTGGTATCGATATCAAATTTTCTGCACCATTGTAAGAACTGCAACCTTGAAACTTCTGAATATCGTTACTTATGTCTTTGTCTATGAGTGTAACAAATTTGATTAAAATCGGACCACTCCTTCTATAACCCGATTTTTTCGAGTATCGATTTTTGATATTTATCGGGGGTACCTCGACACAAAACCTAGCTAAGAACACTCGCAGACGCTTATAGTACAACTGTTGAAATTTTCAAGAAAATCAGTTCAGCTGTTTCGGAGTCTATAGGTAACGGACACACACACACACACACACACACACACACACACACACACACACACACACACACACACAGACAAATTTCCATTTATAAATAAGTTTAGATATATCTAAGCTGAGTAATTATATGTGCTGTGGACGTAAAAATGCGTATGATTGCAAAACAGATTTAAACAACTTGACAATGGAGAATAAGGATAATTTTTGGTGCGAGAATGCACACATAAAATATATATTTCTTTTTTTCTTTTGAATAGACGAAAGCAGTTATAACGTGGAAGAAGAGAAAGGCAGGTCAACAAATTTCATACAAGGGGGTTATAGCAATATACACAAACAGAACGATTTACTTATTTTGAGTTTGAAGTTCGGTTATGTGACGTCGAAAAGTCTATCAATAGTAGCGGTACGGGTTCCCTTTAGCGGGTGAGGGAAGAAAACTGCCGAATTGTCATTTCTTCGTCTTTTTTTATTCCTTTGGGGTGGCTCAAAACGAGCAGTCTCTTTTGTTCCGCAGGAGAATTTGCGATTGGCTGTCAAACTGATTCGGCGGTTACGTCTCATTAATAAAATAAACGGAACAATGCGTGGATCCCCCTGCGCAGTGACACATTTTGTCATTTCGAGTCTGGAACTCATGAAGATCACTTCCGCTTATCAAAGCAGGGTACGATCTTACTTCCTTAGAGAACGTAACATGTTTTTTTCAATATCGGATATTGTAAAAGTTAATGTTTATTATTAGCCTCCATTTTAAAGACAATGATGATGGGAAAATTTATTTCGGTTTCAAATGGAAACAATAATGGCTAATCATTTAAAAACAAATGACTTGCGAAAAACAACGCAATTAAAGCGTGATTTTTGTTGTCTTGTTTTTCTCAGTGAAAGTTCGCCTGACCCTTTGTCTGTGAATGACAAGCAAGAACGGGTTTAAAATAAACACAGTTTTTCTAAACAAAGAAAAAAAAGCAACAAAAATAAAGATGGCGTCGTCAGTAAGTGGAAACTGTGCAGAACACGCGGTAGACAATGAATGTTAAAGCGAATAAAGATGAATCGAGAAGAAGGGGTTTGAGAGAGGAAAGGGACGAAAGTAAAGAAACAGAGAGGGGTAGATTGAGAAAGAAAGAGATTGGGAAAAAGAGGGAGACACAGAGAGAAGAAGAAGAAGAAGAGGAGGAGGAGGAGAGTGAAAGAAATATAGTGTGGTAGAAATCAAATGGTGATAAAGAAGATGAGAGAGGAAGATAATAGAAAAAAACAGAATGAGGTTGGTCAGAAAGGGAAGACACTGAAGGGGAAGAAGAAGAAGAAGAAGAAGAAGAAGAAGAAGAAGAAGAAGAAGAAGAAGAAGAAAATGAAAGAATCAGAGCGAGGTAGAAAAGAAAAAGAAAACACTGAAGAAGAAGAAGAAGAAGAAGAAGAAGAAGAAGAAGAAGAAGAAGAAGAAGAAGAAGAAGAAGAAGAAAGAATGAGAGCGTGGTAGAAAAGAAAAAGAAAACACTGGAGAAGAAGAAGAAGAAGAAGAAGAAGAAGAAGAAGAAGAAAATGAAAGAATCAGAGGGAGGTAGAAAAGAAAAAGAAAACTGAAGAAGAACTGAAGAAGAAGAAGAAGAAGAAGAAGAAGAAGAAGAAGAAGAAGAAGAAGAAGAAGAAGAAAGAATCAGAGCGAGGTAGAAAAGAAAAAGAAAACACTGGAGAAGAAGAAGAAGAAGAAGAAGAAGAAGAAGAAGAAGAAGAAGAAGAAGTGAAAGAATCAAAAGAGCGAGGTAGAAAAGAAAAAGAAAACACTGAAGAAGAAGAAGAAGAAGAAGAAGAAGAAGAAGAAGAAGAAGAAGAAGAAGAAGAAGAAGAAAATGAAAGAATCAGAGCGAGGTAGAAAAGAAAAAGAAAACACTGGAGAAGAAGAAGTAGAAGAAGAAGAAGAAGAAGAAAATGAAAGAATCGGAGCGAGGTAGAAAAGAAGAAGAAGAAGAAGAAGAAGAAGAAGAAAATGAAAGAATCAGAGCGAGGTAGAAAAGAAAAAGAAAACACTGAAGAAGAAGAAGAAGAAGAAGAAGAAGAAGAAGAAGAAGAAGAAGAAAATGAAAGAATCAGAGTGAGGTAGACAGGAAACAGAAGACGGCAGAGAAAAAAGATAATAAAAAAAATGTAATGAAGAAGAGAGGTGATGAAAAATGAAAGAAGCAGAGTGAGAGAGATAGAAAAAGGAAAAGAGAAAAAATTTGAGAATTTGAGTTTGATTTGAGTTTTGTTTAACGGCATATCAACACCTCTGTGGGCTATTTAATACCAAAAGATGCTATTTTAAGGTATATTCTTTTTAATACTTAATTATAGTGAGAAGGTTGATTTAGATTTTAATAAAATTTTTTTGTTTTTATTCATTTTTTTTTAAAATTGAAAATGTCTTCTACTTTTGTATTAAAAATGTTTTGCTGAGATTATTTTTTCATTCAAAAATGTGTTATGGCAATAATTTTTCTTCAAAATTTATTCTTGGTAATATTTTTTTATAAAAGTCTGTTTTTATGTCTGTATTTCTCTAAAAGCGTATTTTTATACTTTCATAGTGTTTTTGACCCCAGTTTGGAGGTTAACTATTTGCCCATTGTTAGGACCCTAACAGGTGCTACCACTCCTAGTTTAACAATAGCAATTAAGAGGTGGTTCCATGCTCCTCACAACATTTCAATCAGAGGCATTGCTGCTGGATGCAGTTTACTGTCATGCTCAGGACCAGAGGTTGAGAAGCTAGAAGATAGCTAAATTTTTTCTTGCTTCAAATATAACGGCTTACAAATTGCTTAGCGTTTATTAGAACGTGAAAATTATCCAAAATGGAATATTTTTTATGTTGTAATGTCATGGTCAAGCATGTGTTAAAGCATGAAAAAATTCTCCGTAATAACTCCCTCCCCACTAACTTATGTGTTACGTAAAACCATCATTATATATCAATCAAATGTGCCTTAGGAGAATGTATCTCCGACGAAATAAAAAAAAAACAAATATATATGTTGGATTTCCAAAAGCTACATTAACGAGACGTCTTACATTACACATGTCTAACCATTCGTCTATTTCTAGACATCTACAACAATATTCCTGGCTACATTCGCAATATAAAAAATATGGATCGATAACACAAATACACCAAGAAAACATCAAAAGCAATTTACAGATCCGCAAGGTAATGTTCATTAAAATACTTAAGCCATCAATTAATAGAATCAGATTTGAATTCTGTAGTAATGTTCTAAAATGCTTATAGAAAAAAATAGTTTTTTCAAGCTTTAACACGTGTAGGAGTATTACATTACAACATAAAAAAATTTCATTTTGGATAATTTTCACGTTCTAGGCAATTTGACAACTGTTATATTTGAAGCAAGATAATATATATATATATATATATATATTTTCTAAACATATACTGTTAAATATAACAGACAATGAATGTCTATTATGTTTAATCATGAGCCGTATTTTGTTTTGAATTTCAGGTGAAAATAAAAACAAACATTATTAATATATATATATATATATATGACCCTCATCCTCGGTATCCTTACTCATCTGTCACCTTCCTCCTGACATTCCCTATGTCTAACCACTCCTTCTCTTTACCTTCCCCTATGTAGCCCCATGCGCAATAGTGGCAGTGGAATGCCTTACTTAGGGTGAGATGATTAAAAATATATATATATATATATATATATATATATATATATATATATATATATATATATAAGTGTGTGTTCAATCACTAAACAATCACTTAATATTCTGTATTGACTTCACTGTCGTCTTATATTTACAGATGTTCTAGCCTTCATATTGACAAGTTTTACCCATAAGTACGGCATAAATTTTAAAACAGGAAATAACATATTACATTGCATTTGACTAGATGGTTTTGTTGTCATTTCGCGCTATCCCGCGGTGTGACGTCATAAAACCGCATCGTAAACTTAAGAACTGCGTTTATTATTTTTGGTAATTATTGCCGTTGCCAAGCGGAGTTTTATGTCAACACAAAATAAAATCGTCGGTGATGGTGGATTTTATAATATTTCAGTTTAAACAACCTCTCTGAAGATGGCTCATGTGAGCCGAAAGCTTAGAAGAAAACCAATAAATAATTATCCAAATGTTGGAGAATTTTTGTCTTTATTTTCAACTGAAATTAAAGCAAAAATACGACGTTTAGAACGGCTCATGATTAAACATAATAGACATTCATTGTCTCTTATATTTAACAGCATATGTTTAGAAAATTACTTGCTGCCTCGATATACTATATATATATATATATATATATATATATATATATATATATATCAGCATGCAGTGCGGGTATAGAAGAAACCAAAGGAGTATCGTGTACATACAATGGTAGGATAACTCTCTAAGAGAGCTCTAAATATATATGTATATACATACATATAGAGCAAATGTAAGAAAAATTAAGGCAGACATGTTATTTCATGGTAAATCGGGAGTGTAGGCCTATTTCAGGCGAACCATCATCAGCTTCCGACTTTATTGTACAAAAGATTTTACACGAATGGAATACTGTTTGTGAATTTCATTCGTGTAAAATCTTTTGAAATAACGTGTCTGCCTTTGAAATAACGTGTCTGCTTTAATTTTTCTTATATATATATATATATATATATATATATATATATATATATTAAAAAAGGATTAATTCAAAGATGTTGAATGGCCATTTCGATATGAAGATCCCCACGGGGGACAACACATCACCTTAACAACAGAAAAATCCTTTCAGAAACTGGAGAAAAATTAGTCTACTTTTCCTTTTTAAATAGATTGCAAAGAAATTAATATATATATATATATATATATATATATATATATATATATATATATAAACAAAACAGATTTTCTACTCAAGAAGAAGTACCCATTAAAAAATAATGTTAAAAAAAATTAATATGTCAGTTAATACCAATTTCATAATAGACAAATATATTTTAACATATATAGAAAGATTAACTGAGAAAGATAGTGCATGAATGGGAGGGAGAGAATTGAACAAACCCAATCATTTAATCATGTTTTGATATTTAAGAGACTTGTTGACAATTTACACAAAGAACTATCAAATTTTGAAAGAGGACAGACTAAAGGTCAAGTCAGTAGCTAGCTCATAGAATAATTATTTAATATGAATCATTATATATATATATATATATATATATATATATGCAAACTTATCACTATACTCGTTTCGAAAAATCCTCCGCGTATATACGCGGAAGGAAAAAATGGTTATAAAAAAAGAAAGAGCTAAGCACATGAACATCAGCCAAAGCGATTTGGACCGAGCCAGTACATAGCCCAAAGAAAAAACCCGAGACGAGTAATCAATAACAAAAAAGCGCTCAATACGTAAGCAGAGCAGAATTAAGTAAATTAGCCTAGTGAGCCAACAACCCTACCAAGGTTTCATTTAAACGGATCTTCAGGGAAGGTTATCCAACCTTCTCTGAAGATCCGTTTAGGTGAAACCTTGGTAGGGTTGTTGGCTCACTAGGCTAATTTACTATATATATATATATATATATATATATATATATATATATATATATATATACAAAGCAATGCATATATAGAGTTACATTACTAGTTTTATTCTATCTTATTATTGTTGATTTTATCCTAATATTCTTTTCAATATTACTTTTATTTTATTACGAGTTTTATTCGATCTTATATTAACTTTTTCTACCAGCATGGTACACTTTTTATTATTATGTCAATTTTCATTATAAATCTATTTCTGCTATGGTCGCACTACCTACCAAGTCTGCGAGAATACCTAAGGCAGGTAGTGGCGTGTTGTTATGGCTCCATTTCATGTATTTCTATCTCCCCTATCCTCCTTAGCGTTACATAGACAAAGTTCTCCTTAGTGTGTGGGCTGAACTTAATAAGACACTTTTTTTGTATATCTCTTAAGCTGGGGTTTCCAGGGATTCTTTCAATGTGTTTTTTGTTCCATTTTTGATCATTCCAAGTGCACCTACTATCACTGGCACAACTCTTGTTTTCAATTTCCACATTTTTTCTATTTCAATTTCCAGGTCTTTATATTTTGACAGTTTTTCAAATTCCTTGATTGCTATGTTACAATCCGCTGGACAAGCCATATCAATTAATAGATAATTTTTTATTTCTGGTTTTGAACAATAATGTCCGGCCTATTTGCTTCAATTTTTCTGTCTGTGTAGATGGTGTAATCCCATAGAATGGTGACATCTTCTATTTCTGTAACCGGTGCTGGGTGATGTTCATACCAGTGTTTGTTTACAGATTTTCCATAGTGTTTGCACATTGCCCAATGTAAATATTGCCCCACTCTATCGTGACGATTTTTATATTCATTTGGGGCAAGTACAGAACAGCCTGATATTAGATCGTCTATTGTTTCTTGGTATTATTATTATTATTGTTATTATTATCATTATTATGTCATTTTTCATCATATTTCGATTTCTGCTTTGGTCTCACTACCAACCAAGTCTGCGGGGAGACCTAAGGCAGGTAGTGGCGTGTTGTTATGGCTCCATTTCATGTTTTTCTATCTTCCCTATCATCCCCAGCATTACATAGATAAAGTTTTCCTTAGTGTGTGGGCTGTACTTAATAAGACAATTTTTTGTATGTCTCTTAAGCTGGGGTTTCCAGGGATTCTTTCAATGTGTTGTTTTGTTCCATTTTTATCATTCCAAGTGCACCTACTATCACTGGCACAACTCTTGTTTTCAATTTCCACATTTTTCCTATTTCAATTTCCAGGTCTTTATATTTTGACAGTTTTTCAAATTCCTTGATTGCTATGTTACAATCCGCTGGACAAGCCATATCAATTAATAGACAAGTTTTCTCCTTCTGGTTTTTAACAATAATGTCTGGCCTGTTTGCTTCAATTTTTCTGTCTGTGTAGATAGTGTAATCCCATAGAATCGTTACATCTTCTATTTCTGTAACCGGTGCTGGATGATGTTCATACCAGTGTTTGTTTACAGATTTTCCATAATGTTTGCACATTGTCCAATGTAAATATTGCCCAACTCTATCGTGGCGATTTTTATATTCGTTTGGGGCAAGCACAGAACAGCCTGAGATTAGGTGGTCTATTGTTTCTTGGTGTTTATCACAAAACCTGCATTTTGGATCCATATTATTATGCATAATATTTGCCTGAAAGTTTCTCGTGAAAAGACTTTGGTCTTGTGCTGCAAGTATAAATCCTTCAGTTTCAGACTTTAATCCAGATGCACGTAACCATCGATGAGTATTAACTTTGTCAACATTGGATTTATTGGCACGTACTGGATATTGGCCATGCAGAGGTTTGTCTTGCCAGCGCTGTTTCATCTTTTCAAGAGCTTTATCTTTGGCTTTCATTTTCATATTTTTTGCCGCAATAGTTGGTTCTTGGCTTCTGTTTTGCTTTTCTACAGAATCTACTAACTGTAAATCTTGTTTGTATTTACTGCCTTCTTTTATTATTGAATATTTTTTCTTTCTTTCTTCATGTTGCCTTACTAATTGTATCATCCAATCCTTTGTTGTTTCTATGTATGTTAGTAAGCCAATAGTTGTTGTCTTGTATGACAATTCCAGCTGAATAAGATCCCTTCCACCTTCTTTACGGGGTATGTATAGACGGTCTACATCAGCCTTTGGATGATGCATCATGCTTAGAAAGAAGCTTTCTTGTTTTAGCATCCATTCGCCTGATGTCGTTTAGAGTCCAGTTTAAGATGTTGAAGCTATATTGGACAACTGGGATTGCAAGGCTATTAATGGCCATAACTCTGTTCTGTGAATTTAATTCAGTTTTTAATATCATTCGTAGCCTTCTATAGTACTCTTTACGCACTATTTCTTTCATTTTTTTATGGTGAATGTTTTCGCTCTCATTTACACCTAGGTATTTATAAGCTTCTTCTGGTTTCAATTCTTTTATTGTTACAGCAGGGTCTAGGCTAATTGAGGATGTTTCTTGTATTGATCCACGTAAAACTGTAGCTTTAGCACATTTATTCAAATTAAATTTCATTCCAATGTCTTCGCTGAAGCATTTTACAGTTTGCAGAAGACCTTCCAGTTCATTATCATTCTTAGCATATAACTTTAAGTCATCCATGTAAAATAGATGGCTTATTTTCTTTTGGCCTATTTTATAACCACATTCTGTCTTATTAAGTTGACTGGTTAGTGCTATTAATGATATGCAGAATAGTAATGGAGATAAAGAATCACCTTGAAATATACCTCTTTTGATGTTTATTTCATCAGACGTATAGGTTCCATTTATATGATTGAGGTAAAGGGTTGTTTTCCATATAGACATGCACTGTTTGATGAAATTGATGATGACGGGCGATATCTTGTATATATTTAAAGTCTTTAAAATTTATCATTATTATTATTATTATTATTATTATTATTATTACATGCAATACATTTCTGTGATTCAAAGAAATAGGATTTTTGTCAATGCAGGAATGGAAACAGTGTTAAACAACAATGTTTTTACGTCAAAGGGAGCCGGCATCAAAAGTATGTAACGTATTTCCATGGCCCGACAGAAATATGATTGGCATCGGAAGCAATGATAAACAGGAATGTGATTATGTCAAAGGCCGCTGGTTACAAAGATAAAAAACGGCGAACATTATTAGATATACCTAGCCATAGATGACGCAATTAAGCGGAATTTAAAAAAAATTATGTTTGTATAAGACAGGGTTTTTTTCTTGCTGGCAAAAGGAGAGAAACATCGCAGAACATCGACAGGACTCATAGAAAGCGCTAAAAAGAAAAGACAACTCCCGACAACTCCCTCGTAAGTGCGTGATTTTCTCTGACAACCACTTTTCATACAACCGTCATCGAGGAAGAATAAAAGTATAAGTTTATATTTGTATATAAATGTGTTCTGTGTTCATCGTTTGTCGGCCAAAACGATTGTTGTTTGAAGCAGTAGCAGCAGCTGCAATATATTGCACACAATTCACGGGGTCGATAGATTCTGTCTTATTGTTAGAGTAATTTTATTCTGCTTTCATATTGCTGAAATTTGAAGACGAATAAAAATATTATTATTATTATTATTATTATTATTATTATTAATCATTTAACCCCAAGTAACGCTACTGATGTGCAGGGGGTTACATAAGAGAGTTAAAATATTAGGCAGGAGGAGAGTGAAGACAAAGACAAACCAGCTACAGTGGGTGTCAGAGAAAGGGCAAGAGAAGGATGTGAACCAAGGAGTGAAGACAGTTGCGAAGGTAGAGAGAAAGGAAAAGAACAAGATACACATGAAGACAAAGACGAACCAGTTACAGTGGGTGTCAGAGAAAGTGCAAGAGAAGGATGTGAACCAAGGAGGAAGACAGTTGCGAAGGTAGAGAGAAAGGAAAAGAACAAGATACACATGAAGACAAAGACGAACCAGCTACAGTGGGTGTCAGAGAAAGTGCAAGAGAAGGATGTGAACCAAGGAGTGAAGACAGTTGCGAAGGTAGAGAGGAAGGAAAAGAACAAGATACACGGGGTGATGTAGAAAGAGTGAAGAGAAAGACGAACCAACTACAGGGGGTGAAAGAGAAAAAGCAAGAGAAGGATGTGAACACAGGAGTGAAGACAGTTGCGAAGGTAGCGAGAAAGGAAAAGAACAAGATACACGAGGTGATGTAGAAAGGACTGGAGTCAAATGGATAAGAGATGGGAATTGACTTTGCATTTAAATTCTTGGAGGATATAGCCGTCAGGAAAGCAAGTATATGTCTTGATAGTACTTAATGAAATCATTCAACTTTTGTTAGATATTTGGATACACAACACTGTTTATGAAAGACTCACAATTGAAGCCCTGTGTCAGACAAAGGTGACATAAGGAATGTATCTCAGTAAAAAAAAAAAAATAGTTAGCGTTAGAATCTACTGTAGTAAAATTTCATATTTTTCTTTCGATTTTGAAATTTTCAAGAATTTTTCCAAACATCCCATTTTTTTTTTTTTGCTTACAATTTTCGTTGATGGCACCGTCATGCCAATTCGAAATGGATTAGTTCTTTTGTAATCGGATAGAAATCCTAACAATTAAACTTTAAAAAAAATATAGTCGCTATGATTTTTATTCCAATTACACATTCTCTTCCTTCCTTTCCTTCTTTATATACGAGGTCAGCGTGAAAAGTATCAGGAATTTTGTCATGGTCAGTCAGTTAAATGCCATACGTGATACACGCTTTGGGCGATCATGTCTCGAAAGAGACATGACTGACTGGTCATAATTAATGGGGGAACAATTTATTACTTCATAACAATAGAAAACCGATCCCCTACTTCATACCCAGTAGAAGTTTTAATTATGTTAGCGACTATTATATTCAGTCAGTCTGTTGATTGCTATACGTGATACATGCTTTGAGCGATCATATCTCGACAGAGACATGACTGACTGGGTAGAAGATTATTCCGCAGTAGGTTGCCATTACTTTCTGCGGTAGACTGGTTGCCAGCCAAGGCTATAGAACCCAATCTGTCCTGCTATTTAACTCATAGCTGAAGGGATAAGAGAAAGATTATATTACATTTTTATATTCAGTATAATTAGTGGGGGGTCAGTTTATTACTTTATAACAATAGAAAACTAATCCCCCACTTTGTGTCCAGTAGCAGTTTTAATTATAATTCCAACTTCTTTATTCCGTCAGTTAAGCGCTATACGTGATACACGCTTGGGCGATCATGTCCCGAAAGAGACATAACTGACTGGACAGAAGATTATCCCGCAGTAGGTTGCCATTACTTTCTGCGGTAGAGTGGTTGCCAGCCAAGGCTATAGAATCCAATCTATCCTGTTATTTAATCCATAACTGGAGGGAAGAGACGGATTAATACCTTTCCAAAGGGTATTTGTGCGTAAGTGAATGCAACAAATTCAACTGAAATTCGAACTCTGTCCTCCGATTTCTCTCTTACGTCGGGTAACAGAATTATGTGCAATAATACAAAACAACGTAACTGAATAAAAGTAGGTGTATTGACAGGAAAAGAGAAGTATTTACAAGAGGTGAGGATTAGTAGAATACAGAACAAGGTAATTAGTATACAGTATCGTCGTAGAGACGTGATAGATGGACTAGTAGAACACTTCCGGTGCAATACCGGAAATACCTGACTGACTGACTGACTCACTCGACTTCCTTACTCGACTTCCTTACTCGACTTTCTTACTCGAGGTATAATCACTACTATTTTATATAGTGATTCGAATGGTCCATTTTATATAGTGATTCGAATGGTCCATTTTATATAGTGATTCGAATGGTCCATTTCCGTGGAAAGGTGGAGAGCGCCCCAACAAGAAATTACACCACAAAGTATCAAACATTTAAATCTTATACGTGATACACAGTTGGACGATCATGTCTCGAAAGCGACACGACTGATTGAGCAGAAAATTTTCCAGCAGTAGGCTGCTATTTCTTTCTGCGGTAAGCTGGTTCCCATCCAAGGCTATAGAACCCAATCTGTCCTGCTATTCATGTCAGTTATATATATATATATATATATATATATATATATATATATATATATATATATATATTGTAACAAAGTTATAGAACTCGTAGGTTTTTTTTACCTGCTGCTCATGCATTTACTTTTATAAAGAGTGCTCGATACAACGTAGAGCGTTATATTGTAACAGTTGGTTTGTATCACTACACAAAAATTTTCGCGTTTCGAAGCTGCTACGTGCGCTTCTCATCGGGTGATAAGTTGAAATGAAAATTAAATGGTGAAAACGGTTTATTTATGGTGATATGATGTTTAAGTGAATTTGGGGTGGGAGCTTATTAGTCAGCCATATTGTAGCCTTAGAGATATAGTTATGGGTTAGGAGAGGTAGCTTAGTTTAAGACAGGTTTCTTATTTATTTTATCTGGGTAGTTCTTATATTGTGATTTATGTTTTTTTTTAAGGGAGGGTAGACGTTTATTGGTTTATCTAAGTGTGATGGAAGTGGCGCCGCTGTTAATGAAAACGATGTAAGTAAATGTGGGGGTGGAAGTTTAGTCGGATCTCGTCGTCCGTTTGTTGGGGATCATCCCTTTTTACACACAAGAATGCACTCGCCTGATGTGTATATATTATCCTGCCTATATAGAGAACAGTAGAAATAGGAGTTGTAAAGAGTAGTTGTACAGTCGCTTAGTTGGTCAGTAAGTTGGTGAATAGTAAGTTGGAGTTCTTTGGATATAGACTCATTACCCGAACATACTTTTTCACTGCAAGACTATATATTGATTCTACTAATAGTATTCCTATTATTCTTGAATTGTCTAACCCGTGTTCCAGTTTGTATATTTTTGTTCACTATAATTTACATTTTCTCTCTCCATATCTGCTTTTGTTATTTATTATTTTCTGTGGTTTCTCAACCAGAATCCACAACATGTGTATATTTACACTCTCACACCCTGATTGAGCACTCTGGAAGAATTGTAGGCTTTGAAAGACAGTAGCTATTCTAGCGTGTACGCATCGTTCATTTAGTAAAATGAATTAGAGCACGCTAGCTATTGGGCGCGTATAATGATAATATATACGCTAAAAAGTCTGCCTTCTTCCACCGAACGCCCATAGCCAAGAGGTAGAATCGCCGATTGACGCCAATTCGGTCGGGTTTCAATCCTGGGTTAAAAAGCAATCGAAGTCTAACCGTACTGATGAGCTGTGATACAGCGAAAAAGATCTGTCTGCGGATGACAATATATATATATATCGCAGTTCAATTCTCGCCGTTAGGCGCAACTTTGCAGTAACAAAGACTGAATCGTCTTTTTTAATATTCTGAAAAGGTTTTCAGTTCTCATCGGAACTGACAAAGCATTTTTACAATTTCTTCCAGCCAAGAAGTGTGCCGATTGAAATTGTCAATTCTTTTGTGCATTCTGCTAAAAAAACAAAGAGTGTCATGATCCGTAGATTTGCAAGTTCGGACAAGTTTCCACGGGTTACCGTGTTTTGCTTTCTTCGTTGAAAATGACAAATTTGACATGCCGCACTCTGGCCTTTATACAGCGAACGATTTTGACGCAATGTACATTGATTTTGCAACCTGAGATATCTGTTGTTTTTGAAAGTTTTTATTTCAACAGCAAATAGCCTATTAGATTGCTACTGTTGCGACTACTATTGTCTCACTCTAACCATGACTCAGTAGATGGTATTCCTAGCGTCTACTGCTGGCGTGGTCCTGGGTATGACGGTAAACTGCACCCGGCAGTAAGGACTCTGATTGGGAGGTTGTGAGGAGCATGGAACCACCTCTTAATTGCTGTTGTTCCATGACACGGGGTGGTAGCACCTATTGGAATCCCAGCTATCGGTAAATAGTTAACCCTCTAAACAGGGGACAAAACACTATGAAAATGTAAAAACAGACTTTTATGACATATATACATAAAAGTTTTTGAAGGAAAAATATTACTAAGAAAACATTTTTGAAGGAAAAATGTTACCAACAAAAATACGTTTTTGAAGGAAAAATGTTACCAACAAAAATATGTTTTTGAAGGAAAAATGTTACCAACAAAAATACTTTTTTGAAGGAACTATGTGCGTTGTGGTGCAGTGGATATCGGCTCGGAACGGGAAATCGGGGAGCCGAGTTCGAATTCCAGTTGAATTCCTTGTATTCATATACGCACAATTACCCTTGGGAAAGGTATTAATCCGTCTCTTCCCTCCAGTTATGGGTTAAATAACAGGACAGATTTGGTTCTATAGCCTTGGCTGGCAACCAGTCTGCCGCAGAAAGTAATGGCAACCTACTGCGGGATAATCTTCTGCCCAGTCAGTCATGTCTCTTTCGAAACATGATCGCCCAATCGTGTTTCATGTATGGCACTTAACTGACTGACTGAATATAATAGTTGGAATGATGATTAAGGCTTCTACTGGTCATAAAGTGGGGGATCGGTTTTCTATTGTTATGAAGTAATAAACTGATCCCTCACAAATTACTACGTAATAATATAATACATCGCTTCTCCCTCTAGCTATGAGTCAAATAACAGGATAGATATGGGTTCTATAGCCTTGGCTGGCAACCAGTCTACTGCAGAAAGCAATGGCAACCTACTGAGGGATAATCTTCTGCCCAGTCAGTCATGTCTCTTTCGAGACATGATCGCCCAAGCGTGTTTCATGTATGGCACTTCACTGCCTGACTGATGGTTGATAAATGTTTTTATTGCATTATTATTACTAAATAGGTGGCATGTAAAGCGTCTACTCAGAGAAGTGCAATATGGCCAATATAGGTAATTGATTTATGACAAGAAACAAAATCTTCTATAGAATATTGCAATTCATACACGATATTAGTCATCGCAAGTTTAGATTTGTTGGGGTTAATATTATTAGAAACAATAAGGAAGTTTGAAACTTTGCTTAAGTCATTGATAACTGCGTACTTGTACTATAATTATTGGGTATCCTTTGACACGACCGGGTCACCAATGGCGTAGCTTTCACCCATGACCAGTTACCCAGCCTCTATACATCGCCGACTCCGCTGGCTTGAAGCTGTACACCGTATGCCGGATAGGAGAATTTAGAAGCTCCTTCTGTACTGGAAACTGGCCACCGGAAAGAGAGTACGAGGGCGACTTCATTTTCGTTTCAATGATGTCTGCAAAAGAGGCACGATAGACACGGACGTCGAAAGGTGGGAAGACGTCGCCAGCACCGTCTGGGCCCCTCTCCGCACGGAAGCAGAGGGTTGACAAAGAAAGAATCTGGATCACATGTGATCACTATCCTTTACGCTCAATAGTGTCCACTTATTTCAGAAGATAGGAACACCCCATTACTGTATATAGGTAGGTGTTATGGTGAAACACACCTATTCCTCAGATAATGGACTCTCCTTCCTATATTAATAAGAGTTAACAGGAAGTTAACTCGAGAAGTTCTTGGGAAGTTCATAGGAGTTCTTAGAAGTTCTAGAGAGTTCTTTAGAGTTCTGATGGAGTTCAGAAGAGCTACTAGGCAGTTGATATTAGTCAGCAGTTAGCCGAATACTAAGGAGTCAGCTTTCAGTGGAAGATTACCAAGTTCCTAAGATTTAGGGTACGTTAAGTCGGTTAGCAACCGACATAGCACGATTATAACTTTCAGTGCGAAAACTACTCCAGAACCGTAGGCAAGCAACTTAAGGACACCTTGCATATAGGAAGAGGTTGAATATTAGAAAGTTCGTATCTTTGTTTTATATCAACATCTCCTCCAATCGAATTATTATTAAGGTCGATCAAGGTTTTAACAATTATATCACTAGTTGTAAAATCTAAATTATGCTTGTTTCGCGTTAAAGAGAGAAGCCTTTTAGCTACAAATCCATCATCGCATTAAAGAGAGAAGCCTTTTAGCTACTAATCCATCATCGCATTAAAGAGAAAAGCCTTTTAGCTACAAATCCATCATCGCGTTAAAGAGAGAAGCCTTTTAGCTACTAATCCATCATCGTATTAAGGAGAGAAGCCTTTTAGCTACTAATCCATCGTCGCATTAAAGAGAGAAGCCTTTTAGCTACAAATCCATTATCGTGTTAAAGAGAGAAGCCTTTTAGCTACTAATCCATTATCGTGTTAAAGAGAAAACCCTTTTAGCTACTAATCCATCATCGCGTCAAAGAGAGAAGCCTTTTAGCTACTAATCCATCATCGCATTAAGGAGAGAAGCCTTTTAGCTACTAATCCATCATCGCGTCAAAGAGAGAAGCCTTTTAGCTACTAATCCATCATCGCATTAAGGAGAGAAGCCTTTTAGCTACTAATCCATTATCGCATTTCGTCTGTATTTCACTTTGTAGAACTCTCTGCCTTCGAGCAGGAAAGAACATGGACGTGGCTACGCCGAAAGATAGAGTCTCGTCTGGGGCAAAGCAGACAAGAATTTTTGTCTGAGCTTAAGGGCTCCGTTTCACCCACGTTAATCGGCCTTGTGTCGCATCTATCTCGGGGGCCGTAAATACTTTGGACTCTCATTGACGATTATTATCGGACTGTGCTCTCTGCAACTCTAACAACTTAACCTCTCCTTTCTTTCTAATTATTGTTGTTCTGTCTTGTCTGTGTTTGTCTTATTTGTATTTAATATCCATTAGCACGGATATTGTGCTGTAGATACTTCAGCACACCTCAACTAGTATCCTTCTGCCACCGCGGTGATTGTGGCGCAGTGGATATCGCTTCGGAACGAGAAATCGGGGAGTGGAGTTCGAATTCCAGTTGAAACCCTTGCATTCACTTACGCGCAAATACCCTTGGGAAAGGTATTAATCTGTCTCTTCCTTCCAGTTATGGGTTAAATAACAGGACAGATTGGGTTCTATAGCCTTGGTCGGCAACCAGTCTACCACAGAAAGCAATGGCAACCTACTGCGGGATAATCTTCTGCCCAGTCAGTCATGTCTCTTTCGAAACATGATCGCCCAATCGTGTTTCATGTATGGCACTTAACTGACTGACTGAATATAATAGTTGGAATGATGATTAAGGCTTCTACTGGTCATAAAGTGGGGGATCGGTTTCTATTGTTATGAAGTAATACACTGATCCCTCACAAATTACTACGTAATAATATAATACATCGCTTCTCCCTCTAGCTATGAGTCAAATAACAGGATAGATATGGGTTCTATAGCCTTGGCTGGCAACCAGTCTACTGCAGAAAGCAATGGCAACCTACTGAGGGATAATCTTCTGCCCAGTCAGTCATGTCTCTTTCGAGACATGATCGCCCAAGCGTGTTTCATGTATGGCACTTAACTGACTGACTGATGTAATTATTAGAATGAACATGATCAGAATAGTTAACTCGAGAAATATGAAATTTGAAATTTAAAAAACCATACTTAGGTCTAAATATATGTAGGTACCTCCACTAATTCGCTGAAAAACAGCACCGTATGAAGAAAAAAAAAGTTCCAAACTTAAAAACGACCTTTTTAATCAAAATGTTTGCTATTATTAGGAGGAAAGATCAAAGCATTTTTTAATTATTAAAAAAAATAATCCTTTGTAACACGTTCAAAATTTTGGTAAAATTCTTGTTTTTATCTTCGTTAGAGGGGAGCTAAATCTTTACGAGAGTTTAAAATGGAAAACGTAATATTACATAACTCACTGTTCGGCGAGTAGTTTCGAGGATATGCCGTCGTGTAATGATCAGTAGATTAGCCCAGCAATTGCAGCAAGAAACTGGACCGCGACTGTGACAAATTGTTGGCTTCGTACAAAACTTTATTCACCGAGCGCCAATGATAATGGCCAGTCTTTACGCTAAGAACAAAGACGCAATTGATTAAACTACACTAAATCAATATGTCGTCTGCAAAGCAAAAACGTGTTCATGCCGTTGCTTTTGTTCGGCGCAGAAAGAAAAATAATGAAAGATCAATTAGATTAATGAAGATTTGTTAAAAATAGAACGACTTATTTGAATTCAAAACAACAACAAAAAAAATTGCTTCGCATCAGTAAATTCTATTTTAAAAAATATATTTTATGCTTACATCGTTGCTAAAGTAGTACTTGTGAAATCAACGCCATGAACTAGAGAAGTTCACGGAGCATGCGCAGAAAGTCAGTATATTTAAAGTTGGGTATTTTTATTGCGCATGCGTGTTTTGTTTCTTTTCTTTCTATTTGAATATTTCTTTAATATTTTAATATATCTTCGCACTGAATTATTTTTATGAAATCTGGCTTAATTTAGATAAAACTGGAATGTTAAAGAAAGTCATTGTTTCTTGAGAAAACTTGCTGTCACGTAGCCTTCAACATCAGCCAGAAATCAATATTAATAGAAACATTCAATATGAGAGAAAAAATAAATGTTTTTTAATCATTTCACCCCATGCAAGGATGTACTGCCACTGATATGCAGGGGGCTACATTAGAGTAAAAGTTTAGGAGGAGAGTGAAGAGAAAGACGAACCAGTTACAGGGGGTGTCAAAGAAAGTGCAGGAGAAGGATGGTAACACAGATGTGAAGACAGTTGCGAAGGTAGAGAGAAAGGTAAAGAACAAGATATTCGAGGTGATATAGAAAGGAATGGATATATATATATATATATATATATATATATATATATAAGGACAGAAATGTTTGTGTCCCGTCCCTACAACCACTGTCATTGATATTACACCAACCATTTGCAGATACCAGAAGAAACAGAAGTTGTTCCCAACTTTCACCTCCCTAGACTGAGCAAATGAATCCCTAAAATAAACAAAATATTAATGTAATAATAATAATAATAATAATAATAATAATAACAATATTTACATTGGGCAATATGCAAACAATAATAACAATATTTACATTGGGCAATATATTAATGTAATTAATATATTAATGTAATAATATATTAATATTAATGTAATAATAATAATAAATATTAATAATAGTAATAATAGTAATAATAAATATTAATAATAGTAATAATAATATAAATATTAATGTAATAATAATAATAATAATAATAATAATGTTTACATTGGGCAATATGCAAACAATAATAACAATATTTACATTGGGCAATATGCAAACATTATGGAAAAGCTGTAGGCAAACACTGGTATGAACATCACCCAGCACCGGTTACAGAAATAGAAGATGTAACCATTCTATGGGATTACACTATCTACACAGACAGAAAAATTGAAGCAAACAGGCCAGACATTATTGTTAAAAACCAGAAGGAGAAAACTTGTCTATTAATTGATATGGCTTGTCCAGCGGATTGTAACATAGCAATCAAGGAATTTGAAAAACTGTCAAAATATAAAGACCTGGAAATTGAAATAGGAAAAATGTGGAAATTGAAAACAAGAGTTGTGCCAGTGATAGTAGGTGCACTTGGAATGATAAAAAATGGAACAAAACAACACATTGAAAGAATCCATGGAAACCCCAGCTTAAGAGACATACAAAAAATTGTCTTATTAAGTACAGCCCACACACTAAGGAAAACTTTATCTATGTAATGCTGGAGATGATAGGGAAGATAGAAAAACATGAAATGGAGCCATAACAACACGCCATTACCTGCCTTAGGTCTCCCCGCAGACTTGGTTGGTAGTGAGACCAAAGCAGAAATCGAAATATGATGAAAAATGACATAATAATAACAACAACAAGAATGCTTGCTAACTATAAATTACTAAGAACACATACTAAAAAATTGTGTTAATAAAAGTGCAGATACATTGATAATTACCCAGAAACATTGGCCATATTGGCAATTTTGGCTTGTAAGTTTCAATACGTCTAAGACGAAGCTTTGTCTGTCAATCATCACAGGTCACCTCTCCTCTCCCTCATAAGCATGGGCCAAACGAGTCTCCCTGAGAGCAATACACTGTGCCTCCTCGGCCTTACCCTCTCTTCCATTGAGTCAATAGCTAAATCCACTGCTAGGAAGGTTAAATCACTGTGTCGGGCCAGGATGTTTTTTCCGCCTGAATCCATCTTGCATATATACAAATCAGCCATCCGTCGTGCATGGAATAATGCTGTCATATATGGTCAGGCGCACCTGCTGTTCATCTCAGTGTTCTAGACAGGCTCCAAAGTAGAATCTCTAGTGTGATAGGTCCCAACTTGGCATCTCGACTGCAGCCGCTTTCTCACCGACGGGATGTGGCTTCCCTTTGCCTGTTCTATAAATATTTTCATGGTTTCTGCTCCGACGAAGTTAAATCACTGATGCCCCCGCCACTAGAATTTACTCGTGCAACTAGACTGGCAACAAGGTCCCACCCATTCACAGTTACATCAACCAAATGCAGACAACAATTCTACTCCATCAGCTTCTTTTCTCGCACTTCTCACATGTGGAACTCTCTTCCATATTCTTGCTTTCCTGATGGCTACAACTTCCACAAATTTAAATGCAATGTCAATACCCATCTCTTAACCACTTGACTCCAGTTCTTTCTACATCACCCTGTATATCTTTTCCTTTATCTCTACCTTTGCAACTGTCATCACACCTGTATTCCCATCCTTCTCTTGCTTCTGTAACTGGTTTGTCTTTCTCTTTACTCTCCTCCTATCTAATCTTTTCTCTTATGTAGCCCCCTGCACATCAGTGGTGTTACCACCTTGCTTGGGGTGATACGATTAAAAATATACTTATGTTTGAAAATGTGCCAATTTTACGGAAAGAGAAACCAAAAGAAGTTGGGATGAACATTATACAGACCCGGAGACATGACCAGTGGCGATTGTGGAACTCTGACAGTCTAGAGGCCACTTAGAAGACGAGATTTTTCTGACGAAGATGGAGCAAACTCAAGCAGCGTCTTCATTTTCATACTACACCCCCCCTATCGTATACACAACTTAGGAATGAGTCTGAGTATAAGTATGTTACTTCACTAAATTAAACGGAAGAAATTTTTAATTCATAGTTGAGTTCTAGTCTATTCTTACCTTCTTTTTAAGAGAGGTTAATTTCAGAACAAAATCAAAAGGGTTAATTCTAACGTTAATATTAGCAGAACAGTGTGATTTGTCTGCTCTGACTTTTTGTAAAAATGAAGAAAAAAACGCAAAGGGAAAATGTGCTGAAGCTCAAATCTCATCAAAAAGAGAATAATCAATTTAATAAATTTTTGAAGTTTATAAAAGAGGAGGGACGGCCGAGAGGCCAGTCAAAATCCGTAGGGGGATGGCTACAGCAGTGGTGAACAAGTAAATTATAGTCAGGTTAGAGGGAGATAATTCATGACAACCAAATGAGTTTTGCACAAGGAATGAGAATAATATATCCCAGTGATCGTAATAAAGGGTTCGGTTCGAAATTCCTTGCAACAGAAGAAGTCGAAACGTTGTACAAATGGCGAACAAGATGAGGACAATAGTCTGAATAATGTAAATAGTGTAAATACTACCTCATCTCAGAAATATAGACAAAAAGAGAATGATCTATTATTAAACGTCGTGCAAATGGCAACCAAGATGAGGACAATAGTCCGAATAATGTAAATAGTGTAAATACTACCTCATCTCAGAAATATAGACAAATAGAATGATCTATTATTAAACGTCGTACAAATGGCAACAAAGATGAGGACAATAGTCCGAATAATGTAAATAGTGTAAATACTACCTCATCTCAGAAATATAGACAAATAGAATGATCTATTATTAAACGTCGTACAAATTTCAACCTAGATGAGAACAATCGTCCGAATAATGTAAATAGTGTAAATATTACCTCATCTCAGAAATATAGACAAATAGAATGATCTATTATTAAACGTCGTACAAATGGCAACAAAGATGAGGACAATAGTCCGAATAATGTAAATACTGTAAATGCTACCTCATCTCAGAAATATAGACAAATAATGTAAACGTTTTTTCTTAATGAATATTTTATGTAATCAGTTAAATCCAAGCAAGAGGATAATGCCACTAAGACGCAAGGTGCTACTAGGGCGGAAATGGAAAAACTTTAGAAGGAACTGGAAACCCGATCCAAAACAAAGAAACAAGGGTAAATACCTCTTAACCTGTTCAACAGATCGGAGTGACATTTTTGAGTCTACCGTGCATTGAATATTGCTGAAAGATCTGCTTTGCTGTTTTAAAATTCTTGACAGACAATTCTTCTTGTTAGAATCCTACTTGCACATTTGTCCATGCATTGCATACTACTGATGTCTGGTCTGGTGCTCTGCTATATATCTCAAGATTCTTGACAAAATTCACAGAAGGGTCTGTAATGTATTTGATTCGGATCAGGCATTTCGACTTTCGACACCGACGTCATATGGCTTCACTCTGTATTGACCACGAATGATACCATATGGCTTCACTCTGTATTGACCACGAATGATACCATATGGCTTCACTCTGTATTGACCACGAATGATACCATAACCAAAAACAAAATCAAATCAAGCCTATATATCTATTGGTGGCTTCCTCTGTGTTAGTAGGGGTCGCAGGTTCGAATCCTGTTGGATGGCGCACATTCTCGTACAAAATTTATTGTAAATAATCAGGCCGGTAGAAATAAATATATAAATATTATGTTTGATTAAAAACAGAATATCTATTCAAATATGAGTATCGATTAAAAATAATTGTCAAAGAAATAATTTCAATGATGACTATATATATATATATTAAAAAAGGATTAATTCAATAATGTTGGATGATCATTTCGATATGAAAATCCCACGGGGGATGACACATCACCTCAGCAAGAGAAAAATCCTTTCAGAAACTGGATATATATATATAGTCATCCGCAGACAGATCTGTTTCGCTGTATCACAGCTCATCAGTACGATTAGACTCCGATTTCTTTTTAACTCAGGATTGAAACCCGACCGAATTGGTGTCAGTCTACCTCTGAGCTATGGGCGCTTGGTAGAAGGAGGCAGACTTTTTAACGTGTATATTATTATTATACACGCCCAATAGCTGAGAGTGTCCGAATTCATTGCTGAATGAATGATGCATAGATGCTAGAGTAGCTACTGTCTTTCAAGGTCTATGATTCTTCGAGAGTGCTCAATCAGGGTGTGAGAGCGTAAATAGTCATCCGCAGACAAGTTTTAAGTTGTGCTCTATTTATTGGTTAAAGTGTTCAATATCAGTGCTTTCCCATAATGATTTCGGTCAGTTTGAAATCCTAACGGACAAATGACAACCCTTAATTCCCCATCTCCCACCCCACCAACATCTCACACACAATTCGCCAAATATAAGAAAAAGACTTTCCATTCCTTTCCACACTACCTGATGAGAGATTGTCATTTCAATGTCGAAGCAAAATGTACACCTTGTAGTAGATAATAATTTGTACATGTTCTCAACTATAACACACACACACACACACACACACACACACACACACACACACACACATATATATATATATATGTGTGTGTGTGTAGTGTATCGAGGCCGCAGATAATTTTCTAAACATATACTGTTAAATATAATGAATGTCTATTATGTTTAATCATGACGTCGTATTTTGGCTTTAATTTCAGCTGAAAATACATACGAAAATTTTTCAAAATTTGGATAATTTTTATTAAGTTGGTTCTAAGCTTTCGAACTTAAACTTAGCTTAAGCTTAGAACCAACTTAATAAAAAATTATCCAAATGTTGGAGAATTTTCGTATTTATTTTCAACTGAAATTAAAGCCAAAATACGACGTTTAGAACGGCTCATGATTAAACATAATAGACATCCATTGTCTCTTATATTTAACAGTATATATATATATATATATATATATATATATATATATATATATTTAACAGTATATGTTTAGAAAATATAAAAGACAATGAATGTCTATTATGTTAAATCATGAGCCGTTCTAAACATCGTATTTTGGCTTCAATTTCAGTTGAAAATAAAGACAAAAATTCTCCAACATTTGGATAATTTTTAAGTTTGTTCTAAGCTTTCGGCTCACATGAGCCATCTTCAGAGAGGTTATAAGGACGTTAGCACAAAAAATCCACTATCAGCGACGATTTTATATTGTGTTGACATAAAACTCGGCTAAGCAACGGCAACAGTTACCAAAAATAGCAAACGCAGTTCGTAAATTTTTGATGCGGTTCTATGACGTCACACCGCGTGAGAGCTCGAAATGATAACAGAACCATATATTTAAATGCAATGTAATGTGTTATGACCAGATTTAAACGTGATTTTAATTAAGTGTGGGTTGTTTGAATTTAAGATGGCCCATGTGAGTCGAAAGCTTAGAACCAACTTAATAAAAAATTATCCAAATGTTGGAGAATTTTTGACGTTATTTTCATCTGAAATTAAGACCAGAATACGATGTTTAGAACGGTTCATGATCAAGCACAATAGATATTCATTTTCTCTTATATTTAACAGTATATGTTTAGAAAAGATATATATATATATATATATATATATATATATATATATATATATATATATATATATATATATATAAATGGAACTTTGCCTGTGTCTGTGTGTGTCCGTTACCTATAGACTCCAAAACGGCTGAACCGATTTTCTTGAAAATTTACACAGTTGTACTATAAGCGTCTGCGAGTGTTTTTAGCTAGGTTTTGTGTCGAGATACCCCCGATAAATCTCGATAATCGAAAAAATCGGGTTATAGAAGGAGTGGTCCGATTTTAATCAAATTTGATACACCCATAGACAAAGATATAAGAATCGATATTCAGAACTTTCAAGGTTGCAGTTCTTACAATAGTACAGAAAATCGATTATATATATATATATATATATATATATATATATAAAGCAAGATGTTTGTGTGTGTGTCTGTTTATCTGCCTGTATGTCTGTATTTTTTTAATCCCTTTTATTTTAGTTTTTGCTTCGGGTTTGGTTCTAAGTAGGTATAATTGTAGTTCTTAGTCTCAGCCATGATACCATTTACTCAAAGGGCTTATTTAGCCTTCAAAATTCAGTTTACGACGAAAAAAACTTATTTGATATCGATACCAGGAAATGAAAATTTGACTTACATCCATTCATTTTTCTTTCAGTCTACGGTTTCACTTTAACTGGAAACAACTATTGCTTTTTAGTCTTTCGTGCCAACATCCAAAGAGTCTGAGCTCCAGGACCATGGATTAGTTTTAAAGATTTCATTACACCCAAGCAACGCCATGCTATACTGCTAGTATATATATATATATATATATATATATATATATATATATATATATATATATATATAGTTTTAAGTTATGCTCTATTGGTTAAAGTGTTCAATATCGGTTTGGACAGCTCATAAAAAACTACACCCATCCGATCCCACCAAATGCATAGTAGAAGCTTCGAACCATGGATATTCGGCTTTACCGCCGATATTGATGTATGGCTGGGCTTATCCCACGATCTACTTCGCTTGAGGTTATCGTAGTGTATCCACTTTTCATCGTCGGTTACGACACGATGCAAAAAAAAAAAAATACTCTCCTTTACTGCCATTGAAGCAGCTGTTCACACGTAACAAGACGCCGTTCGATGTTTCTCAGTTTCAACTCGTATGGCACCCAATGTCCTCGCTTTTGAATCATTCGTAATGTTTCGAAACTGTTGTATGATCAGCTCCTAATGATTCAGCAAGTTCAGCATGCGCCTGACATGAATCTTCATGAAATAATGCCTCCAATTCTTCATCTTTAAACCTTTTCGGTGTACCAAAGCGTTCTCTATCTTCAACATCAAAATCATTATGTTTGAAGCGTCTTAACCAATCTCTGCATGTTGTTTTCGACAGAGAATGGTCTCCACAAGAATTCTGCGTGCTGCCGCTGCTGATTTCTTTTGAAACAAAGACAAACAGACCGAAATTGCTGTTTATTTTAAATAGTGCGTATTACGCCTGCTGACCTTTGTGAAGTCTTAATATAGAAAATGGGTTCAAATACTGGTGTCTACGATATAATAAAATTTAAGTAGATGCAATAAAAATGTCGGATTAATAATAAAGTTATTAATCATTTGAAAAAATTGTTTCGCTAAAAACGACTTAAAAAATGAATACATAGCAAAGCATGGCACGGATCCAAATGTTTAGGTTTCCCAATGAGGATAAAAGGCATTCCAGTTCATATCTGTGTCTTTGTTTAGTTCATTATAAAATAACAGTATATTTGACTGCTTATCGATTACAGTGTTTGAAAAATGTTACAGTCGAGAGATTTTGCCAAAGAATTGGGCGAAATTGACTCAGTGCCAAATTTATGGGACTTGTTGAAAGGAAATGATTAAAAAACAAAAACAAAAAAAACTCCAGGTTTCAGAACACAGGCGATCATGGCCCTCCACCTTTTCCTTTTGTCTTGGTATCTCCCCCCAAACCTGCTCTGCCATCTATTTGCTTAAACCCATACAAGTATATCACACGCTGTTTCCCATTGTCTCTCTTTTCCCTCTACCCGGCCTGTGCGTATCAGATTCACGAAGCACTCCTTCCTCATTACGTGTTCCAGAAACCACCGCTATCTTTTCTTGATGTTAAATATATTTACTTCTTGTTCCCATTCTCTCCAGAAACACTTCGTAGCTCACATGTTTGGTTTATAGTATTCTCAGCATCTTTCTGTAGAAGCACATTTCTCTTGCTTCGAATCTTTCTATCATCTGCGAGGAGATTGTCCATCATTCAGTGCCATATAGGAGGACCGATATTACGTAACAGTTCAGTTCTCTTTTCTATGTTTCTGTTGCTTCAAGTCTCTTCTTCATCTATGAGGAGATTGTCCAGCATTCACTGTTATATAGGAGGAGCGATATTACGTAACAGTTCCGTTCTCTTTTCTATGTTTCTGTTGCTTCTTCATCTATGAGGAGATTGCCCAGCATTCACTGCTATATAGGAGGACTGATATTACGTAACAGTTCAGTAATCTTTTCTATGTTTCTGTTGCTTCAAGTCTCTTCTTCATCTGCGAGGAGATTGTCCAACATTTAGTGCCATATAGGAGGACTGATATTACGTAACAGTTCAATTCTCTTTTCTATGTTTCTGTTGCTTCAAGTCTCTTCTTCATCTATGAGGAGATTGTCCAGCATTCACTGCCATATAGGAGGACTGATATTACGTAACAGCTCAAATCTCTTTTCTATGTTTCTGTTGCTTCAAGTCTCTTCTTCATCTGTGAGGAGATTGTCCAACATTCAGTGCCATATTGGTGGAATGATATTACGTAACAGATCAATTCTCTTTTCTATGTTTCTGTTGCTTCAAATCTCTTCTTCATCTGCGAGGAGATTGTCCAACATTCACTGCCATATAGGTGGACTTATATTACGTAATAGTTCAGTACTCTTTTTTTTTATTTCCAACTAAATGTTCTTGTCTCTCAATACTAAGTTTTTGGAATGCGTCCTTGGCCCTATCAAAACACTTTCGAATCTCAGTGTCCTCTCTTAGAACATTTCCCAGGTATTAGTTCACCAAGTCTATATTATAAAAATAGAACTGATACTCTTTCCATCATACACTGTTTGAGTGACTATTCTTTTTTGAATAAAAACAAAGAGTATCACCTCAAGCAAAACGGAAATGTCACTATTACGCATGGGGTAACAAGGAGTGAAAGTGAAAGAGAAGACTGAGTATAGGGAGGATTGAGGAAAGGGGAAAATGTGAAAGTACTCAGACGAACTAGAGTCCTTGGTTTCATTTGTCATGACCGTCACGGCTAGGACACGCCCTTTTACTTACATAGTAGCAAATCGACTACACTTCCTCCTTATTCCATCGGCGAGAAGTTACATTCTTACTGCAACCCACTGCTCCGTGGAACAGACTCCCAAGAGGATGCTTCCCCGATCACTACAATTTTTGTGTGTTCATGTCATGTTATCTTCCGCTTCTATCCATTTTAGCTACCCCATAACGCAACTCTCTATCCCAAATCTCCCCCGGACCTTGCACTGGGTAAACTTTACTTTGAGGGAAAAAATTAAAAAAAAGGATTAAAAAGGCAGAAGATGTTGATTTATGTTGCATTTCAATTTTTGATGATTGTAGTTATCAGAAAAGTAAGTAAACGGAAGAGAATTCCACAATGCGAGAAAAGAAACTGTTGAAGTAGAAGTGATTTTACATTTAGTTATTTCAACAATAAATGGATGGGACCTAACACATCACTCAATAAATCCCGGGCCTAACTAATAAAACAACAACTTTTAGGCAAAATTCGACTTTATTCATCAACATGGTCTTCTGCTAGTGTGATACACTGATTCCTATGCTTCTCAAACAAATCGACACATTTTTTGTTGAAAGATTTCTCTTTGGCCATAAAATACGCCTCAGTTTCCGATATCACTTCTTCATTAGAACCAAATCTCTTCCCCTGACGCATTCTTTTGAGGTTTGCAAACAGCCAGTAGTCGCTGGGGGCCATATCTAGAGAATAGGGTAGATGCGGAAGCAATTGGAAGTGCAATTCATGTACTTTCGCCATCGCTGCGATCGACTTGTGACACGGTGCGTTGTCTTAGGTGAAAGATCACTTTTTCTTCTTCATTTGTAGCTGTTTTTTAGCGATTTCTTCCTTCAAACACAGCAATAATGCTGTTTAATATTCGTTATTGATGATTCTTCCATTCTCAAGGTAATTGATGAACAAAATTACTTTGCGCATTCCAAACTACGAAGATCAAAACCTTGCTTGCTGATGTTTGCGTTTTTGGTCGCCTTGGACGGCTTTCATCTGCTGCTGCCCACTCAGCTGACTGCCGATTTGATTCCAGAGTAAGGTGGTGGATCCATGTTTCATCCATTGTCACATATTTACGGAAAAACTTCTTGTTGCATTGAAACAGTTGCAAACAACGCTCTGAACCGTTGTTGTTTTTAATCGACTGTGAGCAAACGTGGCACACAATTTGAACACAGCTTTCTCATTGACAAATGTTCATGCAAAATGGTGAATTCTGATATGTTCAACTCTTCTGCTATCTCACGTAACTTCAATTTACGATCGGCCAAAACGAGTTTGTGGATTTTATTTTATATATTTATTTATTTTCTTTTTTTTTGGGGGGGGGGGGTATTTTCCGAGACAACTACCGATTTGGAGCTTTCAGCATCATTTGTGTCTGTACAAATGCGTTTGTTAGCATACCACCTTCAACCGTTATTTCCGACAGAGTAGAATCCGAATAACACTTATCAAGCCATTGCTTTGCTTGAACAGTATTTTTCTCATCAGAAAGCAACACACGAAACTCAGATTTTTCTATTGTTTGGAAATTTGCAACAATAGCTTCATTTAAATAAATGTAATTTGTGACCTAATAATCCGGTTGGGTCCAAATTTTGTCATGTGCGATTTGAAGGTTCGTACTTCATAAACATCATATGGACTTTCATTAGTGCTGCCATCTATACGTCAGGCCCCTGACTTATTGAGTGTTAGATGCCAATCTAGTAGCACACTGAAATTAATGTAGTCGGAATACCCGAGAAAGAAAAGTGTTGTGGGATCTCCCCCTTTGTTATATCATAATGGCCTCGACTGAGTGTACATATAATCCTGCCATATAGTAAACAGCAGTGGAAGATCTGGAATCTCAGTTGTAGTTGCAGTTTACGGTGGAGAGTAATCGTAGAGATCCGTTACAGTTATTGAAGAGTTCCGACAGATACCGAAGTTAACCAGATACCAGACTAGCTCCGAGCTCCACTCAGCTAGAATAAGTTACCTGACATACTATTTCCCTTCAAGACTTGTATATATTTATTTCTACTGATAGTATTCCTGAATTGACTAACCCGCGTTCCAGTTTGTATATCACGTTCATTATAACCTGCTTTTTCTATCTCCATATCTGTTTTTTGTTGTTTATTATTTAGTGCGGTTCCTCATCCGGAATCCACGACAAAAAGCTTGTCGGAGCAGTTGACATGAAAATATTTGTAGAAAAGACAGAGGGAAGCCACGCTACTTCGTTGAGAAAGTGACTGAAGTCGAGATGCATTATTAACGAATTTGCCTATTAATGTATTGTCTGTGAGTGTGCTTCTGTCAGTAGCGGATGTTTCTATTTCTTCTGCTAAAATAAATCAATATCTCAACCAGCAACAATAGATTCGAGGATCCAACTGCCAAAATGAATAAATCCTGGCGAACTCAACGAACCCATACAGGTAGGGATTCGAGTACGGCGAATCCCCATGAAAATCTTGAAATTTTACCAATTACAGGGGAATTTTAAGGTCATATAAAATGGGTATCAGAGCATATTCTGAGGCCAATGTCAGTTATTTCAACCCAGATACTTAGGATTTCAAAAGAAGCCTATCGATTTTGTTGAAATATTCATTCATTAGACTTCAGGGCCCTGATGACAGGGCCTGAAGTTTAAACTTCGAGTCTGTAATGTGATAGGTACAGATCTGGCGACTCGACTGCAGCCACTTTCCCATCGTCGAAATGTGGCCTCCCTCTGTCTCTTCTATAAATACGTTCATGGCTTCTGCTCGGATGAGCTTAAGTCACTGATGCCTCCTCAACAGGTGTTTACTCGCGCAACCAGACTGGCAACTGGGTCCCACCCATTCACAGTCAGGTTAGCCAAATGCAGACGACAATTCTACTCGTGCAGCTTCCTCTCTCGCACTTCCCGCCTGTGGAACTCGCTCCCGTATTCTTGCTTTCCTGACGGCTACAACCTCCAGAAATTTAAATGCAAAGTTAATACTCATCTACTAACCACTGGCCTCTAGCTCTCTCCCCTCCCCTGTATAACCTTCCCTTTCTCTCCACCTATGTATCTGTCATCGCACCTGCTTTCTCAGCTTTCTGTTGTTCCTTTCTAACTAGTTTGTACTCCTCACTCTTTTCTAATTAATCTTTTTACATTTATGTAACCCCCTGCACATCAGTGGCGTTTCTGCCTTGATCGGGGTGAAATGATTAAAAAAAAAAAAAAAAAGATCTGTCGCTGATTGGTGCTGTTTAAATTTACACGTAATCACACGCACATGCATACACAATTTGACTAGCTAAAATGTTTTACAATAAGCTAACATGTTGAATTCCTTTCGTATCGCTAACATTTTTTGTCAAGATTTACAAATTAATTTCGCAAACCAATCGTTTGTTTTTTATTTTCATTAATTTTTTTTGTAAAAATTATTGAAAACACAGACATATAATTACAGAAGGCCATATATATACACATAAGAATAACACAAAATAAAAAATAAAAATAAGCAAACTAAAGAAGAGAAACAAGGATGGTAAACAAAAAAATAAATAAAAGGGATTATAAAATATACTTATCGCCACAAATAATTAGCTATCACAAAAACATTTTAAAAACATCAAATATAAACTTATAATATAAATTTAAAAATGGAAGATTATTTGTGTGTGTGTGTGTGTATGTCTGTGTGTGTGTGTGTGTGTGTGTGTGTGTGTGTGTGTGTGTGTGTGTGTGTGTGTGTGTGTCCGTTACCTATAGACTCCAAAACGGCTGAACCAATTTTGTTGAAAATTTACACAATTGTACTATAAGCGTCTGTGCGTGTTCTAAGCTAGGTTTTGTGTCTAGGTACCCCCGACAAATATGGAAAATCCATAATCGAAAAAATCGGGTTATAGAAGGAGTGGTTTGATTTTAATCAAATTTCATACACTCATAGACAAAGACATAAGAAATGATATTCAGAACTTTCAAGGTTGCAGTTCTTACAATAGTGCAGAAAATCGATAATATATATATATATATATATATATATATATATATATATATAAAAGGCAAGATGTTCGTGTATATGTCTGTTTATCTGCCTGTATTTCTGTTTTTTTGGGGTTTTTTTTTTTTTTTGAGAACTTTTATTTTAGTTTTTGCTTCGTGTTTGGCTCTAAGTAGATATAATTGTAGTTCTTAGTCTCAGCCATGATACCATTTACTCAGAGGACTTATTTAGCCTTCAAAATTCAGTTTATGACGAAAAAACTTATTTGATATCGATACCAGGAAATGAAAATTTGACTTACATCCATTCATTTTTCTTTCAGTCTACGGTTTCGCTTTAACTGGAAACAACTATTGCTTTTTAGTCTTTCGTGCCAACGTCCAAAGAGTCTGAGCTTCAGGACTATGGATTAGTTTTAAAGCTTTCATTACACCCGAGCAACGCCGGGCTATACTGCTAGTTATTATATACAGTACTGTGCAAAAGTATTAGGCCAAGAACTATTTTATCTTTTATGAGGCATCAAAATAAAGTTTAAAATCACCCCTGTCCTAACACTTTTGCACACTACTGGTGGTGTGCAAAAGTATTAGGACAGGGATGAGTTTCCTAAAAACCTCACTGAAATTCAAATACACAGTGAAAAGCCAAGTAAATTGCTAATAAAAATGATTATTTAAAACTAGATGTAAAAGAGATGTATAAAAAAGAAGTTATATTTAATTTTTCCTATTTTTCTATTAAACAATTTTGAAACTACTCCATTGAACATCTATGGGATATTTTGGATAAAAAATTTGATAAATCTAATGTCACTTCGCAAGATACACTTTGGGAATAAATACAAGCTGCTTGGCAGGAGATACCATTAGATACATTGAAGAAGCTTGTGATGTCAATGGCTGACAGAATGAAGGCTGTGACCAAAGCAAAAGGCTATTATACCAAATATTAAATTTATTTTATGACAAGTATTTTTTTCTTGTTAAAGCATTTGTTGAGTAAATCAAATCAAATTACTTTAATTATTTAATTATTTTCTGTCAATATGCCTCATAAAAGATATAATATTTCTTGTCCAAATACTTTTGCAGAGTACTGAATATATATATATATCCAAGCAAGGCAGTTTACTGCCACTGGTGCGCAGGGGATAACATAGGAGGAAAGTTATGAGAAAGAGTGACAGGTTATAGGGGGTGTCAGGAAGAGGATAAGAGAAGGGTGAGAATACTGATGAGAGTGGAGTGGACGGAGGAAGAAGCACGAGAGAGAGAGAGAGAGAGAGAGAGAGAGAGAGAGAGAGAGAGAGAGAGGATGCAGATTAGTGAGTTAGGAGATGACTATTGACTTTACATTTAAATTCTTGGAGATTGTAGCTGTGGGGGAAGCAAGTAAATGGAAGGGAATTCCACAGGCGGGAAGTGCGAGAAAAAAAGCTGCTGGAGTAGAATTTATGTTTACATCTTATTGGTTTCACAGTAAAAGGGTGGGACCTAGTTGCTAATCTTGTGGCTCGAGTAAATTCATATATAGAGGGCAGCAGTGAGCTAAGTTAATCGGAGTAGAAGCCGTGAAAGTATTTGTAGAAGAGACACAAGGAAGCCACATTGCACCCGTGAGAATGTGACTGTATCTGAGCTGCCAAGTAGGGATCGATCACATTAGAGATTCTCCGTTGGATTTTGTCAAGGACTCTTCAGTCAGTTAGTTAAGTGCCATACGTGATACACGCTTGGGCGATCATGTCTCGAAAAAGACATGACTGACTGGGCAGAAGATTATCCCGCAGTAGGTTGCCATTGCTTTCTGCGGTAGACTGGTTGCCGACCAAGGCTATAGAACCCAATCTGTCCTGTTATTTAACCCATAACTGGAAGGAATAGACGAATTAATACCTTTCCCAAGGGTATTTGTGCGTAAGTGAATGCAATGAATTCAGCTGGAATTCGAACTCGGCTCCCCGATTTCTCGTTCTGAGCCGATATCCAATGCACCACAACGCACATTAGGTGGATATATTCATATACTTTTGTATTGTTATTTGTCAATATAATTATGTATTTTTCATTTTAATTTAGTGTGAATTATTACACTCACGCATATATACATATATGGCATTCTACACATACATACAGACTTGAGCATGCAGTAAACATACCTACGCATACACATACGTGAGCGCACACACAAAGAAAGAAGAAAAAATTTACCTTACATCAATGAAATGTGCATTAATTATTCATTTTTAACTTAGGATGAAAACAACAAAAAATCAGTGAATTCCTGAATCCACCAGACGAGTGGAGCGAACAACGAAAAATGGTTCAGCTACGAAAATTTGGAGTCAATGTGCTAAATATAACATCAATCAGCTAAGTGACAAATTCCATATTTGTATTAGTTATATATATATATATATATATATATATATATATATATATATATATATATATATATTACGTATGGAAGATGACCGGATACCAAAGCAAGTGTTGTACGGCGAGCTTAGCAGTGGACGGCGGAATGTGGGTAGACCTCTGCTTCGCTTTAAGGATAAGCTGAAAATGAATTTGACATGTACGAATATTCCTCGCCGTGATTTTGAACGAATTGCTTCTCAACGAAATGAATGGAGATCTGCCTGCCAGAGGGGCATCAAGCAGCTCTCTGAGACTGAGATTGACCAACTGCGCGTAAGACGTGAGAGAACCAAAGCAAGTGTCCCAGCCGATCATTTGTGCAATCTCCCTTCTTGCCTCCATTGTGGACTTGTTTGTAAATCTCTTGCGGGACTCAAATGCCATTTACGATTAAGTAAGTGCAGGCATGCTACATCGAATTAAACAGTTGTCTAGACCGCATACGTCGTAATCGACGGGAGAGTCCATCATATATATATATATATATATATATATATATATATATAAGATAAAATGTGAAAGAGGCCGTAAACGTTTTGTTTAAAGTGTATATTTATTGTTATTATACATGTTATGATATCAT
>JBBBDQ010000984.1:1955000-1957500 GCA_037127315.1 Ascarosepion bandense
ATATATATATATATATATATAAAACAGAAAAGTCAAAGTCAAGTCTCTGTGTATGTGCGTGCGTGTGTAATATTTCGCAAATGTCAGAATCTATCTATCTATCTATCTATCTATCTTCTTTTTTTTTTTTTTAATCATTTCACCCCGAGCAAGGCGGAAACGCCACTGATGTGCAGGGGGCTACATAAATGTAAAAAGATTAATTAGAAAAGAGTGAGAAGTACAAACTAGTTAGAAAGGAACAATAGAAAGCTGAGAAAGCAGGTGCGATGACAGATACATAGGTGGAGAGAAAGGGAAGGTTATACAGGAGAGGGGAGAGAGCTAGTGGTTAGTAGATGAGTATTGACTTTGCATTTAAATTTCTGGAGGTTGTAGCCGTCAGGAAAGCAAGAATACGGGAGCGAGTTCCACAGGCGGGAAGTGCGAGAGAAGAAGCAGCAGGAGTAGAATTGTCGTCTGCATTTGGCTAACCTGACTGTGAATGGGTGGGACCCAGTTGCCAGTCTGGTTGCACGAGTAAACACCTGTTGAGGAGGCATCAGTGACTTAAGTTCGTCTGAGCAGAAGCCATGAAAATATTTATAGAACAGACAAAGGGAGGCCACCTTTCGACGATGGGGAAGTGGCTGCAGCCGAGCCGCCAGATCAGTACCTATCACATTACAGACTCTCCTTTGGAGCCTGTCAAGAACACTGAGGAGAACGGCAGGGGTACCTGACCATAAATGGCAGCAGTACTCCATGCATGGACGGATGGTTGACTTGTATATATGCAGGATGGATTCAGGTGGAAAAAACATCCTGGATCGATATAGTGACCCAATCTTCTTAGCAGTAGATTTTGCTATGGATTCAATATAGTGGTTCCATTTGAGGTCTGAGGACAGGGTAAGTAGTGTATTACTCTCCGGGAGAATCGCTTGGTTCATGCTTATGGGAGGCAGGAGAGGTTGCCTGTAATGGTTGACAGACAACAGCTTGGTCTTCGATGAATTGAAGTTGACAAGCCACTTCTTGCCCCAGTTCACCACAGAGTGTAGATCCCGTTCCAGGTCAGCAGCGAGATTATGTCTGTCCGCCACGACAGGTTTCTTACTGGTGGGTGCGGGAGTATATTGTAGTGTCATCTGCGTAGATGCCTACTTGGGACTTGATCTCATCTGGGAGGTCGTTGATGAAAATAAGGAAGAGCGTCGGGCCCAGGATAGAGCCCTGTGGGACACCAGCATTTGTGCTGTAGGACGAAGAGGCACGCCCATTCAGAACGACCTTCATTTTGCGGTTATTTAAGAAAGATTGGATTAGGTTAAGCAGGCAACCGGTAATACCATAACCACGTAGTTTGCATAGGAGGCCAGAGTACCAAACCCTGTCGAAAGCCTTGGAGATATCCAGAGCAACCGCGCGAGCCTCGTCAGACGCATCAAGGGCCTGTACTCCGTCACGGTTGTTAGCAGGTCGGCCGTGGACCTGTCGAAGCGGAATCCATATTGCCTGTCGGAGAACAGTTTGTGGGCAGTGAGATGATGAACTATTTCAGCATTGATTATAGCCTCGAATACTTTCCCGAATATCGGTAGAAGACTGATAGGGCGATAGTTGGATGGGTCCGAGGGTTCACCACAATTCTTAAATACAGGAACGACTGAAGAGAACTTCCAGCATGCAGGAAAGCAGGAAGCAGAAAGGCAGTAGTTAAATAGTTTAGAGAGGACAGGGGAAAGTTCAGGAGCACACCGCTTAAGGACTATCACTGGGATTCCATCGTCTCCACACGCCTTATGGGGGTCGAGTTTTGAAATTCCTCTGGATACTACTGTCGGGGTAATATATATGTCGTGCAGTTTGGCCTCAGTTCTAATAGGGAAGTCGGGTGGGTGTACTCCGGACGAGTCGAAAGTGGAGTTGGATGAGAATCTGTGGGCAAAGCACTCAGCTTTGTCCGCAGATGACGTGAGAAACTCAAATCCATGGATTAAAGGAGGTATTGAGGATTTCCTATTGTTGAGCACTCGTTTACAAATCCTCCAATAGTCCTTGGAGCCGAACTTGCGGTCAGCTATGTGCTGTCGCATTCTCTCAGCAAACAACTGTTTGGCGTCATTTGGGGTTCTCTTGCACTCATTGCGAGCAGATGTGAACAGGCGCCTATTGTGATCAGTTGACTGTCTCCGGAATAGACGGAAGTAATGGTTCCTGTGGGCAATGGCGGCTGAGCAGGCCGGAGAGAACCACAGAGAGGAATGAGGTTTTAAGCAATACTTCCTGGTGGGTATGAAGGCATCAATGCCAGCTTTCACCCATGACGAGACCTCAGAGGCACAGTCATCAACTGATAGGTCGAACACTTTTCCCCAAGGGACGTCGCAGAGGAAATCGCGAAAGGCATCCCAGTCAGCTTTTTGGTAGAGGTAGGAGGTCCTATAGGTAGGGGGCTCCTGGGGGGGAGTGAGATTGGAAAGAGATACTGAGAGAGACTACAGCGTGGTCGGAGTTG